>SNQJ01S0025649.1:0-13634 GCA_010110895.2 Picea sitchensis
CTGAATTGTTCTCAGCTGCCCAAGTACAGCGAACAGAGCCGAAATTTCTGTCGGAGCTCACAACAGATATGGCAGAATCGATGGCAAACAGATGTTATAAAGCCAGTGGAGCCACTCACGTGCTTGGGCAAATCTTAGCACAGGGATTCACAGCTTTAACGAATTAGTATTCCTCCAACTGTCATCCTCCATTGAATGCAGCTGCATTGGAAAACGGAGCTGGCCATGGACTTCTTGATGTAGAAGACAACAGAAACGGAACGGAAATGACTCTCCCGGATATGGGGCAGACTCGCCGAGGTCTCCGAACTGAGCACGGTCTTCTAGGGTGGGGGCGTGATGGTCATGCACCATGGCATCATGTATGGGCAGCCTGCTGACAGAGTCTTAAAGACTCTGCAGCAGGCTGGATATTGCTCGCCGAATTAATCTCCGTCTTTAGTTGAAACTTTTGTTGTACATAGCATGTGAGTCCTTTGGGCAGACACCATCAAAAGCTGCCTGATTACACCATTCAACAATTCTGGTCAGCTCATTCAGCATTTGCCAAGAAAAAAAATCAATAATGTACCATGGCAATTCAATGTGAGAGGCATAAGGGTGTCGTATGCATATTAGCTGCAGTATTCATTGCTTGGTCCAGTTTTAATAATTACAGGAATTTTCCAACATTTCCTATTACAATCCATCAATGTAACCATGGCAATCAACAAAAGTAACAACAAGAGTCATCTCCACAGCTGGTTGAATGTACATGAATAGACAGGACAAAATAAAAACAAAGGTATAGTACCGCTTGGCTACAGTAATGGCTTGGCTGGCTTAATCTCCGTCTTTCGTTGAACATAGCATGTGACTCACATGCAAAAGTTTCAACGACTGAAAAGACGGAGATTAAGCCAGCCAAGCCATTACTGTAGCCATGCGGTACTATACCTTTGCTTTTATTTTGTCCTGTCTATTCATGTACATTCAACCAGCTGTGGAGGGGACTCTTGTTGTTACTTTGGTTGATTGCCATGGTGACGGGCAATTTGCCCGTCAAATTCCATCCTTGGTCTGGATATAGTATGTATTTCCATCATCATACTGTCAAAAATGGTGTTTAATATATTATTCTTTTTCAATCATTTCCAAATAGTTTTATGATTCTCATATGTTTCTTTCATATCTCTATTTTCTTTAAAAAGTGTTTAATATCCTATTCTTTTCTATCTTCATTGTGTTTAGAAAGTGTTTAATACTATTCTTTTCTATCATCATAATAATAAAAAAGTATTTAATATATTATTATTTTTCAATCATTTTCAAATGTTTTTATGATTTTCTTATATATTCATATTTTCATTGTCTTTAAAAAAATATTTAATATAATATTCTTCTCCATCAAATTTATATAAGAATCATTTGTGTTTTTCTAAATGTTTTCAATATATATTTTATATTATTCAATATAGAATCATTTCAACTTTTCCATATTTTGCAATCAAATGCTTTTATGGTTTTCTCATATTTTTTTACCATGAAAACTGTTTATATTTTTCAAAATATCTATTTTATTTTTTTAGAATACCATTAAAATAATGTGAGGTGTGATTTTCTTTTTCATTACAAATTATATGGAAATCATTTACACTTTTCAAATTCCCCAAAATAATGATTTAAATACTTTTGTAAATTATATAAGAATCCCAAAATAACAATAACTTAGATAATTTTCTAAGTTTTTTTAGTAAGAAAAAAACACTTATATTAGTAAATATAAAACTTTTTTTTCTTTTCTTTTCAGATCTTACAAATTGTAACCATGCTCCAAATAGCTTATATGTTTTTAACTCATATCCAACATTTGATCATGTAGTCATCACTGAATACATATCTATATAAAAAAATATACAAAAAGTTGTGTCCTCTTTATCTCTGTTCCAAAGCAAAGAGTACCCTAAAGACTGATATCAATTCTTTCAAAAATTTCATATTGTCCATCTGAAACCTGTGAGCAATAAATACCGCCTTCATCCAAAATTACTACTTTGTTTCATAGTCGATCAACATCCTGATTATAAGTTTTAGAGATATGTTGTGCTTTGATTTGCTGAAAATGATTGTGCACTGCTCTAATCTTTGTCATCCAGGGCTGCAAATATATTACCTAAAGATTATTATCATTAGTATACCAATCCATAATAACCTTAGAATCCCCCAACAATAATAACCTTGGTACCTGTTTATGATAAGAAAATATAAAATTAACCAAAGTGCCATCAATTCCCTTTAGTATTTGTTCATTTTTCGACATTTCAGAATGGCTCCAACCCCGCATTTTGTGCCTCTTTCCTGTGAAGCCCTATCAAAAAATCCTACTGCCCCAACCCAATCAATAGTTGGTGGCCTGTCAATCCTTTTTAGAAGAATATCCCGTGTAATTTTTTGTTCCCCCAAGTCCTGTAAGATGTAGTTACAAACTCTGATATGGTTTTTTGTTGACCTTCAAATATCAACAGGCTCCTATGCTTCCATACCTCCCAACTAATAAGACAAGGGATTTCATTCTAGTTTTCCTTCCTCTTTGTCCAATTAAGGAAACTGTTTTCAAAAAGTCCTCCTTTCCATTCATTGACCAGATTTAGTTCCTTAGAGAGAGTCTGCCATATATTTTTTATAAAAATACAATCCCCAAATAAATGTAACACAGATTCTTCACTTTCCTTACAAAGCAAACATATGCTAGGAACTTGAAAACCCCTTTTTATAAAGTTATCCCAAGTAATTATTCTATGTTCCAGTAATAACCATACAAACATTTTTACCTTCATTAGTATTTGCCACTTCCAAAACTCAGAATACCAGAATTTTGGCTCTACTCCCGTATCCTCCAACACTTGAACTTCATATGCTAGTTTAGCATTGACTTGACCTTGTTTGGTATCCCAAGACCACAATAAATTGTCTTTCTCATCATTTAATTCTATTCCAGCATTTACCAACCCTTCAGTATATTTTATCCATTCATCTTTTTGACCTCCCTCCAGGCCTAAAGTTTCAACATTTTCCACCTTGTTGAGTTAACACATTCTTGTTCATTTGTCCTTGCATGAGCAAGACAGGTAATCCCTTGTTCCTTTAAGAGTAATAAAAGATTCTCAGATAATTTATAGAAAGAGTGGGACCCAATCATAGGGTGAGCGCCAATTCTGATATCTCTCCCACTTCCAGGCCTCCATACCAACCAATCGGAAATTATGTTTACCGAAGAGGTAAGGGCTCTCCAGAAATTTCAGGTTCCATTCCAGTTTTTTCTCCCCTTCCTGAACCACTTCTCAACAGTTTTCCGTTTAAGATATTTTTTCATTATCACCTCATGCTAAAGTCCAGGCAACATAAGGCATCTCCATAAGATTTTCGCCGCCAATTCTTTTCCAAACATAAAAACACTTTTGATTCCCCATCCACCATCCTTTTTAGGTTTTGCAATCTTTTTCCAGTTTGTAAGATGTATACCTTCCTTTTCTTTTTTACCAGACCACGGAAAGATGAACATTCTTCTTACAATATTGTTTAGTACACTTTTGGGAATTTTTTCCAATGAAAGCCAATACACAGATATGATTTCAAGTACTTCTTTTACAAGTATCACTCTACCACCCAGGGTAAGCCACCTATGATTCCAACTCAGGATTCTCTTTTCAAAAAAAAATTCTACCCAGAACCAGTCCCTTCTAGTATAACAGTTTGGTTTGATGTAAAACCCAAGATACTTAAAACTTATATCTAATTGTTTAACTACAAAAGGAAAAATTTCCTTCAACAAATTAAGCTCTGCATCATCCCATCTAGCTTCTAAGAAACTAGATTTTTGAGAGTTGAATTCCATCCCTGTAGCCGTGCAAAATAAATCCAAGACCTCCTTGTATGCTTTCCATTCAACAATGTATCCAATCCCAAATAGTATTACATCATCTACAAACATTAGATGTGTAATATTTAATCCTCTCGCCACATGAACACCCTCAATTTTCTTATCCCGAACCCTCTCCTGTATAATTCTTCTCAGCCCTTCAATAACAAGAAGAAAAAGTAGTGGTGATAAAGGGAAACCTTGCCTTAAACTCCTTGAGGATTTAAAAAATCCTATAGGTTTCCCATTGATCAGTACAACAAAGGTTGTTCATGTTACACAACCCATGATCCAATACGTTGCTTCTAAACTTAAACCAACCTGTAGAAGAACAAATCTAAGGAAACTCCAATCCACCCTATCATAAGCTTTTACTAAATCCAGTTTTAGATAACCAATCCAACCTATTTTCTAAGTTATATGATAATCATTTACATTTTTCCAAATTCCATTTTAGTTGAAAAAAAAAACAATTTCATCTTAATTGAAAAAGAAAAATAATAATGTTTAATTCAAAATAATTTTTACATAAGATGTTTTATTTTTTATTAAATTAAATATTGAATATATAATAAGATGGAAATTATTTTTTATAGTTATAAAGAAAAAATATTTTAAAACAATCTATTAAGTTAACATGAGAGCAATTTTAACTCAACAAAAATATGGTGATGTTGGAAAGTTTCTCTTCAATAAATTAATTCCTTTTTATAAAAAAAAATTAATAAATTAGTTCCTTTATATATTAAATAAAATATTTAAATCAATTACTTACTTTATGTTAAATATTGAATAGTACTTGAGATATTTTTCTTTCTCATTTATTTAAAAATAATGGATTTTCATTTAAAAAACAACATTATAATAAAAAATATTGAATGGTGCTTGAGATATTTTTCTTTCTCATTTATTTAAAAATAATGGATTTTCATTTTAAAAAAAAACATTATAATAAAAAATATGTAAAGAAACTATTCCTATTCCTATTTTGTTTTAATTATTGAGATGCCAAAGTTGAAATTATGAAACTTATTTAATTTAATTTATTTAAAATTAAGTTTTATTTTTTAATTATTGAAATGACAAAGTTGAAATTATGAAACTCATTTAATTTAATTTATTTAAAATTAAGTTTTATTTAAAATATGAATAGAAGTGTTTTAAAATTAAATTTATAAAAATATTAAAATAATAATTCATATTTAGTATATTCAAATGTTTTAAAATTAATTTATTAATAAAATTTATTTTAGCATTTATCATACATAATTTTATGTTTTAAAATTAATTTATTAATATTTTTTTTTAACATTTATCATACATAATCTTATATAAGTTATAAGAGTTTTATATTTTTTCATTCTCTTCATACTATGTTCTTTCTACATTATGATTTTCAACATATTGTATGTTAAGTTCTAAGTCATGATATATTACATTGTTATTGTTATATTATTTTTGTCATTATTGGTTAGTTAGGCCTTTTAATTGTAATTGTATAATTTGTCTTTTATATATACCAAGACGAATTATAGGTATGGTAGGAGCAAGTGGGAGTCTTCATGATCCCACAGAGAACAAGATGGTACATTATGCCCAGGGCCTTGAGCAGGGGACTAACAATCTCACCGAAGCCCATTGTCTTTGGTGTGGACTTAATATTGCCAAATCTTGGGGAATTAGGACATTGCTGGCCTTTGGGAATTCAATGATTATCATTCAATCCATTAAATTCCACTTGAATACCGGAGGGCACCAACTACACGTTATGGTGGCTCGAATCAAGCAAATTTCCCTTCAATTTGATCACATATCCTCATACCAAATAAGGAGACCGTTGAATGACAAAGTGGATTCATGTGCCAAGCTAACAACCTCTCTGCATCTGGGGAAAATTGTGCAAAATGGCGATTTCCATTCTCTCCATATCCCCTAGATAGGCAATGTCATAACACCTCATTAATGACGAGCCAATGAAGTGTGGCTACAAAATACATATTGTGTGGCTAACTTGATGGTCACATGCATACTATTTGGTGGAGGGACAATCGACACAAGCGATCCTGCTTACATTTATTTGAAACAATGGTTCATAAGGGTGTTAAACTAGAGGAAATGGATCGAGGGATGCATCTGGTACTTATTGTGATGGGTAATTGCACTAGCTCTGCATCCTCAAGGCTTAGCCCAGGGTGGAACTGAAGGTGGGTGTTGCATTTATGGTAAGGAAGTAGTGAATTCTCTCTGGATTTCTTGTGTCAAAGGTGTGATTAATGTGGGATTTTCTAGTTGTTCTCTCAAGTGATGTAATGGTTGTTGAGAATAAGAGGAAGTAATGGTTGTTGAGAACAAGTGGTGTAATGGTTGTTGAGGTTCTATGTAGGTGACGTTGTGCAGTTTGGGAAGCTTGGGGCCTTTCTCCAGGACGTCGAACTACTCTGGGGTCAATGATTGAGGTTGGAAAATTTCTATGGATAGGGAAAGCAGAGGAGGAGACAATGGCCAAAGATGATCTGAAATTATCTTCTAATGACTTAGTTAAGTATTTTACATGAGTTGATTTACCATTTAGAATTTAAAGAGAAGAAGAAGAAGATCCTTAAATGCAGAATGTTACAGCCAGTAGAAAACATATAGAACAACAAATGCACATAAGGAACAATAAACCATAATGCCAAAAACTTTATAATGGAGTTTGGAAAAAATTGATTATGTCTCCGGGCCTTTGGTCTTCAGTGGGGAGGCCTCTTTCATTAATATTCAATTCTTAAAAAGTACATAAAAAGTACAACAATTGGATTACAAACTGATCTAGTTGTGTTCTTCTCAACCTTAAGAATCCAACACAACTGACAACACTGAAAAAGACTGAGCATAGCTCCCGGAAATGCCCTCCAAAGTTCCCTAACTTGTTGGTTTCACTTGCATAAAAATGGATTACTCTCTACAACTTGACATCATTATCCTATTCTAAACATGTTCATGGCCTATAAAAAGACATGGTTTATATAGAATTTGAGGTGGGGGTCACATCCCAGATTCATCCTCAGGAATTTGGCCTCCTTCCTCTTTGAAAGCCACTTGGGAAAACAAATCCCATCCTTTGTTTGTGGACATGGCTTGTATTTCCATGCACTCTTCCGCTTTCATTTCTTCAATCAGATTTCTATCGTGAGTAGAGAATATGAGTTTGTCGACTCTCTCATTGTTAAATTCCACACCATCTCTTCTAGATCAATTGTTGTCCACATGTCCTCTAAAAAAACATTCTTGTCTTTCAGATATGCAGACAGTTTCATCTTCCTCACTTAAACATCTAAAACAATTTCATCTTTTTCAATCATTTCCAAATAGTTTTATGATTCTCATATGTTTCTTTCCTATCTTCATTGTCTTTAGAAAGTGTTTAATATACTATTCTTTTCTATTTTCAATGTCTTTAAAAAGTGTTTAATACTATTCTTTTCTATCATTATAGTGATAAAAAAGTATTTAATATATTATTATCTTTCAATCATTTCCAAATACTTTTATGATTTTTTTTATATGTTTCTTTCATATATATATATATTTTTTAAAGTATTTAATATACTATATTCGTTTCCATCAAATTTATATAAAAATCATTTATGTTTTTCCAAATGTTTCTTTTATACCTTATACTATTCAATATATTATCTTTTCCATTAAGTTTATATGAAAATCATTTAAACTTTTTCATATTTTGCAATCAAATGTTTTTATGGTTTTCTCGTATTTTTTTTCCATGAAAATTGTTTATATTTTTCAAAATCTCTATTCTATTTTTTTAGAATACCATTAAAATAATGTGAAGTATGATTTTCTTTTTCATTACAAATTATATAGAAATCATTTACACTTTTCAAATTCCGAAAAATAATGATTTAAATACTTTTGTAAATTATATAAGAATCCAAAAATAACAATAACTTAGATAATTTTCTAAGTTATATGAAAATCATTAACATTTTTCCAAATTCCATTTTAGTTGAAAAGAAAAATCAAAATAATTTTTACATAAGATGGTTTATTTTTCATTAAATTAAATATTGAATATATAATAAGATGGAAAATACTTTTTTTTTTTATTAAGTCTAAAATGCAAGTATAGCAGGGTAGTGAAGAGACTACCTTACACCACTGATAGAGAGATAGAGAAAACATGTGAACACTCTTAACTCAACAAAAATATGGTGATCTTGGAAAACTTATCTTAATACTTTTAGATCATAGAAACAAAATCGCAAGTAATCACTTTTCCTCTTAAAATTAGATAGATCAATTCAGTCTTAGTAAAAGTTAATAATCATCATCATAAATAATGCTATCTATTTATTATATAAGTATATTTGATTATTTCTTATAATAAGAGAAATTAATTCTTATAACCGGAAGGAAAAATAATCTAAATAAATTTATTCCTTTTTATAAGAAAAAATTAATAAATTAATTCTTTTATATATTAAATAAAATATTTTAATAAATTAGTTGTTTACGTTAAATATTAATGGTGTTTGGAATACTTTTGTTTTTCATTTATTTAAAAAATAATGGATTTTCATTTAAAAAAAAATTATAATAAAAAATATGTAAAGAAACTATTCCTATTTTGTTTTAATTATTGAAATGTCAAAGTTGAAATTATGAAACTCATTTAATTTAATTTATTTAAAATAAAAGTTTTATTTAAAATATGATTCTAAGTGTTTTAAAATTAAGTTTATAAAAATATTAAAATAAGAATTCATATTTAGTATATTCAAATGTTTTAAAATTAATTTATTAATAAATAAAAATTAATATTTATCATACATAATCTTATTACATGTTATTGACATATAAGTTATAAGCGTTTTATATTTTTTCATTCCCTTCATACTATGTTCTTTCTACATTATGGTTTTTAACATATTGTATGTTAAGTTCTAAGTCATGATATATTACATTGTTATTGTTATATTATTTGTGTCATTATTGGTTAGCTAGGCCCTTTAATTGCGATTGTATAATTTGTTTCCTATATATACCAAGAAGAATTATAGGGATGGCAGGAGTGGGTGGGAGTCTTCATGATCCCACAGAGAACAAGCTGGTACATTATGCTTGGGGTCTTGAGTAGGGGAGTAAAAATCTCACCGAAGCCTATTCTCTTTGGTGTGGACTTAATATCACCAAATATTGGGGAATTAGGACATTCATGGTCTTTGGGAATTCAATGATTATCATTCAATCCATTAAATTCCAGTTGAATACCTGAGGGCACCAACTACAAGTTTGGGTGGCTCGAATCAAGCAAATTGTCCTTCAATTTGCTCACATATCCTTATACCAAATAAGGAGACTGTTGAATGACAAAGTGGATTCATGTGCCAAGCTAACAACCTCTCTGCATCTGGGGAAAATTGCGCTAAATGGGGATTTTCATTCTCTCCATATCCCCTAGAGAGTCAATGACAAAACACCTCATTAATGATGAGTCGATGAAGTGTGGCTAAAAAATACATATTGTGTGCCTAACCTGATGGTCACATGCATACTAGTTGGTGGAGGGATGATCGACGCAAGCGATCCTGCTTGCATTTATTTGAAACAATGGTTCATAGGGTATTAAACTAGAGGAAATGGATTGAGGGATGCATATAGTACTTATTGTGATGGGTACTTGCACTAGATTTTCTTCCTCAAGGCTTAGCCAAGGGTGGAACTGAAGGAACTGGGTGTTTCATTTATGGTAGGGAAGTGGTGAGTTCTCTCTGGATTTCTTGTGGAAAAGGTGTGATTAATGTGGGATTTTCTATTTGTTCTCTCAAGTGGTGTAATGGTTGTTGAGAATAAGAGAAGGTAATGGTTGTTGAGAACAAGTGGTGTAATGGTTGTTGAGGTTCTATGTAGATGATGTTGTGCAGTTTGGGAAGCTTGGGGCCTTTCTCCAGGCCGTGGAACTACTATGGGGTCAATGATTGAGGTTGGAAAATTTCTATGGATATGGAAATAAGAGGAGGAGACAATGGCCAGAGATGATCCAAGATGATCTTCTAATGACTTGGTTAAGTATTTTGCATGAGTTGATTTACCATTTAGAATTTAAAGAGAAGAAGAAGAATATGCTTAAATGCAGAATGTTACAGCCAATAGAAAACATATAGAACAACAAATGCACATAAGGAACAACAAACCATAATGACAAAAACTTTAAAATAGGGTTTGGCACAAATTGCTTATGTCTCCAGGCATTTGGTCTTCAATGTGGAGGCCTCTTTCATTAATATTAAATGATTCAAAAGTAGATAAAAAGTACATCAATTGTATTACAAACTGATCTAGTTGTGTTCTTCTCAACCTGAAGAATCCAACACAACTAACGACAAGGCAAAATACTAAGCGTAGCTCCCGAAAATGGCCTCCAAAGTTCCCTAACTTGTTGGCTTTACCTGCATAAAAATGGATTACTCTCTACAACCTGGCATCATTCTCCTATTCTGAGCATGTTCATGGCTATAAAAAGACCTGGTTTATATATAATTTGAGTTGGGGGTCACATCCCAGCGTCCTTCCAATATCTAGCCTTAATCTGGACTCCACATCCTCAAAAAGGGGAAAAAATCCATTAAAATCAGCCTACAATCATTAAAAAAATCCAATTTCCAAAGTTAAAAACCCACTTTGGAAAAATTTGGGCCCAATCCCCCTATGCTCATGGATCCCTGGTCATATGTTGCCATGTGGCCAGTGTTGATATTATGGTAGCTGCGGGAGGTATTTACCTCCACGTGTAACCCTGACGAGAATATAATATTTTGGGATGTAAGAAGAAACCCTAAATCATTGGACATAACCCTAGAAGACAAGTCGGCTAAAGGAAATATTTAGCCTCTAGAATGAGAAGACGACCCAGACATCTTAGGAAAAAAAGTATAAATATAGGAATCCAGATCTCATTTTGTACACACAGCTTGCAACTGCAGAAGTGAAGAAGTATGCACTGTAGAAATTGGGTAAGTGCACAAGTTTGAGGATTAGCTGCAGTTGCAGCTACTACAACCTGTATTCTCATTTTAGGCTTGGAATTTCTATTGGTTATGGTTTGAAATTTCTTCCTTGTATGCTAGCTCTGGAGAGAGAGGTACGCTACATTGATTGGATATTAGGCCTAGGGTCTGTTTCCAGAATCATTCTCTGTCAAGGTTAAGGTTCTCAGGGGTGGCTTCGACCTATGGTTGGGTGACAATATTGCTATATTGTCTATGGCTAAATGAGCAAATATATTAGTTTCTAACAGGTTTTGGGCCCACACTATCTTCGGATAGTCTAACCACTGAAACATAGACTGGGAGGATTTGCTCAGCTACAATTGCAGTTGCAACCAGTTTTTGTTGCAACAACAAAACCCTAACACTCTTGTTGAGGAACCTTAAATGAAGAGATTGACCTAATTTCTAGATAGCCTAGTGCACCCTAACCCATCACACCTCCTGGTACTCTCAGCAAGTTAAGATGCCAAATTTGAGTTTTTGGTCAAAGTCAAAGGTTGACCAAGTCAAAGAAGTCATGACTTACTCTATGAAGTCAGATAACACATTAGAAGGGGCTTCTAACTTTAGAGCATGGAAAAAAAGGATTGATCTCATCCTTGCCAAGAATAAAGTGTTGGATATCGTGAAAGGAAAGATCATGGAACCACAGTTTGAAGAAGGAAAAGAGAAGGAACCTCAGAACGTTGCAGTTATGGAGAAGTTCAAAGACAATGACATCAATGCCATGAGTATCATAGTGGACTCTATAATATTCAAAATATAAAAATTATGCAGAACAGAAATAAAATGCTAGCAATGGAAGATAAACAACAATACAACCAGAACAACACCACAATAATATGGAAAAGATATTAGAATAACACCAGAAAGAGCACTTTGATTCTAATAGCAATGTTCACTTGCCTCTTCGAGGGGGAAACCTCCAGTTGAGCAGAGCTCTATTACAATAATATCCAAGACAACCGTTCTCATACCCTCGAATCCTATTTATACTAAATATGTCTATCAAAAGAACCATCTAGAAGAAAATCCTTCTAGAAGCGAAAGATTCTATTGAGTCTTCTTACATTCGACTTATTCTTCCTTATTGCTAGGACTTATTAATATTGACATTTATTACATCAGAATATATTGTTCTACCTATGTGAGGGGTTAGATCCCTAACATGTCCCCCCCCTTAAAAATATCCTTGTCCTCAGGGCTTGAGATGTGAAAATTGTTGTAGAATGGTAGTTGGTTCCCAAGTGGCATCAGCTGGGGTTGTATCTTTCCACTAGACTAACACTTCCTTGATGGTTCATTGATGCAAGTGATGCTCACATTGGTCCAAAACTACTTGTGGTTGTATCCAAATGGATCCTTCTTCATCCAACTCGGGAAGGTTGGTTTGAGTTTGGCACTTAGTTCCAATCACCTTCTTTAAGCAAGAAACATGAAAAATAGGATGTAGCTTAGAAACACTGTGAAAAGCTAACTGATAGGGAACCTGTCCCACACGCTTGAGAACTGTATAAGGACCATAAAATTTGGGCGCCAGTTTTTGACAATGGTCAGCCTTGAGGGAATTTTTCTTGTAAGATTGCAGTCGAAGAAACACTTGATCCCCTTCTACAAATTGACGTTCAGAGAGACCTTGATCTGCTTATTTCTTCATGCAATTTTGCACCATGACCAAATTCTCTTTGAGGGTATGGAGAATAGACTCTCGAAATATAATATTTTGGTCAATCGCTTGGACCTTTGAGACACTTGAAAAATATGAGAGAAATAAAGGTGGCTTTTGTCCATATACTGCTTCAAAAGGAGTCACATGAGTAGCTATATGGTATGAAGTTTTGTACCACCATTCAGCTAGTGGTAACCATTGAGCCCATTGATTTTGATTTTCTGAGGCAAAACACCATGTTATAACCCTAATTTGCACCAGACATGCTTACTTGGCATCAGACCATCTCAGATTCCTTCTTTTCCAAAGCACTGCTGAACAACTCTTCCTAAAAACACTTTTTATAAAGGCCCATGTGCCAATGCTCTATTACTGAACGCGTGTACACGCCCTCTAACCCAAAACAACCCCTGTGTACCTACAAAAGCACGAAAAAAGGAAAGTTGCCAACGAAACACATAACTTTGGGTGAGTTAACTAAACCTTATGGCCATGCATGGCCGAGGGTTTGTCCAAATACCTAGATTCTTCTAGCCTATAAAAGAAGGGTTAGGGGTCCCATTTGGAGGAGGAGAATCATAGTAAAGAAACTATACCCAATTGCGCATTCCCTTTGTCCCAACCCTTTAGCCATCCTTGTGAAAAGAGAAAGATAGAGCAAAGAAGTTGGAGGATAGTTGAAGAGGAGCCCAGGACCAGGTTCGTGGAGCAGTGGCCGGCTTCATCATTGTAAGTTGATTTGTTGAAGTTAATAATAAAGAAATACTTTTCTCATCCCACAATATGAGTTTTTCATGGTTTATTTCATACTTGTTTATCGAATATCTAACCCATTAATATATATATCAAATGCATGTGGAGTTTGTTGTTTGTTTTGTGTAAATGCAGGTCAACCTTGGGAGGAGAGCTGCAATCAAAAAACAATCAAGCGTGAGGAAGGATCTACATCAAACGCCCGAAATAAGGTATGCTCACTTGATCTTCTTAACTATGTATTTTCTTAAGAATAATGGGG
>SNQJ01S0025649.1:13644-26794 GCA_010110895.2 Picea sitchensis
TTTTTGGGTATTTTTAAGAACTGGTTTCATTTTCCCGTTTTTAAAGTTTTTGCAAAAGTCTGAGCTAACAGAGATTCTGGTCTTCCATACCAGTTATCTTTGTTTCTTTGCTTGACTGTATTTTTTTTTTGAGACCCACAGAGGTACATGCGACCTGTATAAGGTATGCACGTGTGTACCTGCACCCTGCATTCTCACAGCCTGCGTGTACACACTAGCTGAGGAGGTGACAATCACATGTATGATTCCAGAAAAATTATTTTAAAGAGGCAGTCATCCTCTTCCCTGTCAGAATTAGTCCTTCTCAGGGGTTTTCTTGAACTCTTTCTAGTCTTTGTTGTTTACAATCTATAGCTTAGGTTTCACCTCAGATTTGTTTGTTCTATGAAGTTTTCCTTGAATTGTTTTCTTTTTCTGTTAAAGTAAGTGTCTGAGTCTTCAAGAGATTCTGGTTCTCAGTACCAATAGTCTCTGCCTGGGTTGGCTTGCTTGGATTTTTATTTGTCTTAGAGTTTCATATATACACGCGGCCTGTATAAGGCCAGCACGTGTGTACACACGCTCTAACTTTACACAGCTCGCATGCACACGCTTGATGTGGAATTGTCAACAGTGTGCTTGTGGATAGAATTTTTGTTGAAGGTAAGGCAGTCATCCTTTCTTTTGACAATAATTATACCTCTCAGGTTTGGGTCTCTGTCATAGCGGTTAGTAACTTAGGTTTGATCACAGCAATAGCTTTCTTTTTTCATTTAGAAGTTTTCCGCAAAATTTTTCTTTTATAGTGTTTTTAGACAAGTGTGAGAGTCCAATTTTAATTTTCTTCTGTGTGATTTATTTTAAAGTGACTCTTTGCGATCTGCACTTAGGCCAAAAAATTTTCTTGGTTTTGACTTGTTGATATTTTTCCTTTTTTCTTTGTGAGCATTCAAATTAAAAAAAAAAAAAAATTATTTCTTTGATGGTTAAAAAGTGTTGTTTTGCATTAGTAACCAGGGAAAAGTCTTTGCTTTCATAAGTTCTTGACGGTTTACTTAGATCATAAGTAGCTCGTAGTTGAATGAAATCCTCCTTTGAATTTGTTGTTCAAAGATCTTAGAAAAAATTTTAAGTTTGAAAAGTTGTTTAAGAGTTAAGTGAAGTAAAGGTTTTTGTTTCCAGCTTTCTGTTTATTTTGCTTTCGTCTTTCAAGCATCACTATTTTCACTTTCATAACCTTTGACTTAAGACAAGCCATAAAAATTAAAACTAAATCTAAAATTCATTAGACTTTTTATGTTTGTAGGGTCAACCAACTAGTTTAGGGTTAGGGCCTTGAATTAGGTTGGAGAGGAAACTCTTCAAGGACATTAAAATCAAACATTGGAGTCTGAGTTAGGGAGTGTCAAAGTGAATTATCATGAAAGTTATCCAAGACCCCCCTCTAACACAGGGGATAAACACGAGGTCGCATGTGGAAAGGTAGCAGAGATAACCCCTCCAAAGCTGGACCAATCATAGTGGAGAACACATATAGAGGGCTTGTTTTGGGATTTCGTCAATTGCATTTGCCACGGAGATTCATGGGTCTCGAATCCATTCGAGGTCCTCAGTTTTCTTTCGGACCACTTGCTTTCGATACCCTTGATAGGTTTTGGGCTCGATACCCTATTCATTGTGGTCTACCCGACTTTTGACTGTACCCGCCTGGTGACTATTCGCGCGCTGGCAACCTAGTTGCCTATATTTTTAGGGACATACATAGGTGACTGCGGGGGTATACCACGGTACCTAGGACAGACATCGGGCCATGCTTTACAGAGTATACCCAAAGGGTGATTTCATTTTCGAGTTGCACTTGCACTAGTAAGTTTCTCTAGTGTTGGTTGTTGTAACTGTTCTTCCAATTAGTTTAGTGTTTTCTTGTTTTATCTTGTAGGGACTTTTTTAGTGTGTGTTGTTTTTTGAACGAATAGATAGCCCTAGAGTGTCTTTGATTTTCTCACACAGTGGAGGATCACGAGCTCCACCGGTCATGAAGGTGTCTTGGCCTATCACTGTTTACACTGGAGCCACCCCCGCCACCACTAAGGTGAAAGCTAGGCCAACAAGGGTATTTTGAAGCGACCGGGTCACAAGAAACTGTGCCCGACCAACATCCGGAGGAAACAACTATTTTAGACTTTGGATCGAAAGCTCTTGGTCCACCTGAAACTCCAACCACTGATCTTTCAGCACCCATTATCATATTGATTCACCCTTACAAGTTCCAGACAATGTCGCATGCAGCAATGGAAACAAATGTTGTCACTCCCTCTGAGAATTCTTCAATTCCCAATACGGTTGTCACCACAGGAGAGTTTCCACCTCCTAACCCACCGTCACTGGTCCAAGACACCATGGTCTCAACCGCCTCTACCTCATATAGTGGTCCGATCCCGTCTACGGCAGTGGCCACAACCCCTTTTCCACCAAGTGTGACAGGCCCTCCGTTCTCATACGGGATGCCTAGCTCAGGTACAAGTCCTGTACTTTCCTACTCCACTTCATAGACTTTAGGTCTGGGGGAAGGGAGCTCTAACACTCCTTTGCAAGGCCACATGGGGGGCACTTCAGCTCCTTTTAATGCTCTCCCTTACAAGAGAGGTCATATACCTCCTTCGTCCCCTTCGCTCGGTGGCACGCATCAACAATCCACCGGGCCACCTACACACAATAGTTTATTTGGAGCAGGGAGTCAAGGACTGCCTTCGCATAATATGTCGGTAGGTTCGACACCATTTTCTTTGTTCAGTGCATTTGGTAACGACACCTTCTCATCTGCTGCTTTCGTGACTGGGGGCAACCCCGGTTTCAGACAACCTATTCCTATGCAGGGTACTATTCCTGCACAGGGGGAAAACCCATAAACTTCTTCCGCATCAGGGCCTTGGAATTCTTGGCATGGATTCGCTCCTTCGTCAGGAATGTCAATTTGGGGCAATTCTTTCCATAATTAATGGAACCCCGGACACGGTACTATGCCTATCCCCACGGGATAGGCATGGGGCAACCCTTCCCAAAGTCCTCCGAATGTAATGCACGCCCATCCATCTACGTCCTATTTTGGGAATCGGCCAATGATGTCTCCTCACACGTAGAATCTATATGCTGATCATGGCCATGGTTTTTACTAGAACCCAGGCTAGTAGCCAAACTTTTCCTGGAAACCTAGTGCCAGTCAAACTCTAGGTCCCTTTTTCCCAGGTTATCACCAACAACCCAAACTACCTTTCCTGGAAACCTTGCATTTTCTAGACTTGAAAAGGTTGTTGAATGACCCTATCTGTCATGATCGACGTTGGCCCCCTATGCAGATGAAGTTGCCTCCAGACATACCAAAGTTCGAAGCCAAGCCAAATGAAGATCCAGGCGATCATGTGACTACCTTCCACCTTTGGTGCTCATCTAACTCATTGAAAGATGACTCCGTGTAGTTGCGATTGTTTCAATGTACTCTCATTGGGAGTGTTGTGAAATGGTACATTGAGCTCGATCGCTCAAGATACTCTTCCTTAGGCGAATTGGAAATGGCCTTCCTAAACCATTTCCAATTACCTGTGAGATACGACGCTAGCACAAAATTTTTGGCCAATTTCTCAGAGACAAAAGTGGACCATATCTCTGATCACATCCGAGAATGGAGATGTCGGAAGAGTTTAATTAAGGTGCCAGTCCTACCAGCATTCCTGCTCGAGTGGTTCCTTAAGTCCTTGGTCCCACAATTATCCAAAGACGTCGCAACATCAGGAGTGTTTTCCGAAGAAGACATCATCATGAGAGCTCAACATCTTGAGCTCATCTATTCTCAGTCTAGTTTATTATACGAGATCTTTCCATATGCGCCACACTCAATACTTGATAAAACCAGATAGATAGTTGGACCACATGTCGATGGTATTGTTGGTTAAGCACAAACAAAGCCTACTGAGCAATTGACGAAGCAATTGCAACAATTTTCTATACAACACACATCAGCCAACCAAACTACTGTTTTGGCTGCTGCCCCTACTAAAATGTTGGATGTACACACAGTGCCATCAACAAATCCAAAGGCCACCCAACAGCCTGAAGAAAAGAAAAAACAACGAAAGAAGGGTAAGGGGGATAAGAAACCCACTGATAATGTTGGCGGGGGAAACACTGAGAAACAAAAGGCGAGGTATCCATGCAACTTGTGCACGGAAGGCCACCTGACCCACCAATGTCCTCAGCTTGCAAAGGCCCAAAATTTTGTAACACAACAACAACTTGCCGTGTTAACCAATCCATTTCAGCATGGGCAAAACCTAACCCAAGCCTCTACAAACATGGAAGGGGGTAGTCAAGGACCCTCTCCATCTTTGAACAATCCCACATCTATGAATGTATATATGATGAAGGGTGATGCTTTTATATCGACTAGAGCGCATGACTACAGTAAAACAAGCACTTCCGAGAAGGGCAAAGAAGCTAAACTCCCATCTCTTCCTCTATAGATTGAGAAGACTTTCGGCAAAACAATGACACACATCCCAAAAGGCATGTTCAAGAAAGCTTCTCACAACCCAAACACAAGGGCCGCCTAGAACTATTCTATGGTGGAGGATTTGTCTTAAACCCCTTGTGCGATGTCTGCTTTGGAGGTCGTCCAAAGCTTTCCTTCCCAGATAAAAGCTTTGTTAACTGCTTTAGGACCTACCAAGACTTGTAATCAGGGTACCCTCATGCTAGATACAACTGACTTAAAACCTCATCTGCCTTACCACGTAGCATTTCAGATAGTAGTGGCTTACCCCACGAAAACTTTTACTCAAAATATTTTCCACACGGTGGTTGATGAGGGCGCCTCGACATGCGTTATGTCATTGGAAAGTTGGAAGGCCATTGGCCAACCCGTTTTGTCTCTGTCGCCTACTCTTCTCACTGCTTTCGATGGTCATTCGTTCCGACCATATGGTATCATTCCCTCTTTCCCCATGTAGTTGGGAGGGAAAATCGTGTGTGTCGAGGTAGAAGTAGTCAACATGTCCCTTGACTACAATATCTTGTTAGGAAGGAGTTGGACTTATGCCATGCAAGTAGTGGTCGCTATAGTTTTCTGGGTCTTGTTGTTTCCACATGAGGATTGGATTGTGAACATTGATCAATTGTCTTTCTCCAGACCTAACCCTTCATTGGGGGTGTCCGTGGTCCCAATGATTGATAATCCTCAACCAGGCATAGTCAATGTAGGGGTTGGTTTGTGCCCATCTTTGATGTGTACCTTCGATTACCCACCCCCTCAAGGCGATGTTAAGTTCATATTCGACCACCATAAGGTTGAGATTTTTCAAGTTTCGTCATTTCGCACGACTTACTTCACCGATCCGTGGATACTTCCTTCCCCATCGGCCACGATGGAGGGGGCAGGGAACCTGGGCATGTCCATGCCCTTGTCCGTAGCTAAAGTAGTGTACTCTTTAGTCCAACAAGCTTTGGCTAACCCAGATCCAACTCCTGCACAAGATTTAGATAAACTTCTAGAGCCTATTTGGGCTCAAGGTTCTCTCGCTGACACCGATTCGTTAGACTTAGTATTGCCCTCTTACGAGGCAGTAATTGAAGCAATGACTAGTTCGGACAAACCTTGGGATGATCTTTATCATAGATCATACTTCCTCCCAGAGTTAAACAGAATCGAGGCCGAAGAATTCACCTTGACTATGACTGGATATAGATCTTGTCCTATTAATCCCTTATCTACACATGAGGTCTATGTTGAGGGTAATATGGAAACTATCGCTAAAACCGTACCGATCAATATCTCCAGAACCCCTAGAATTGTGGAGAATGTTTTCATCGAAGCTGACTGCTCCCCTAGAGAGATTCAAATCTACATAGACCTATTTAAAGAATTCTATGACGTTTTTTCCTGGTCTTACGAGGAAATGCTAGACATTGATCCAAAAATGGTCAAACATGAAATCAAAACTTATACAGATGCCAAGCTTGTCCGACAGAAGCTTTGTCCAGTTAACCCTAGGAAAGCAGGAGCCATTAAGGTTGAAGTTGAGAAACTGCTAAAAGCCAGTTTTATCTATCCTATCCATTTGACCCAATGGGTGTCAAACCTTGTGCCGGTCAACAAAAAACAAGGCATGATTCATGTATGTACACACTTTTGTGATTTGAACAAGGCCTATCCCAAAGATAATTTTCCCACACCATTCATCGACTAGATAATTGATGAATGTGCGGGTTGCGAGGCCTTCTCTTTCATGGACGGTTTTTCAAGATATAACCAAATACAAATCAAACCCGAAGACCAGCACAAATCGACATTCATCTATCCATGGGGTACATTCGCGTATCGTAAGATGACTTTTGGTCTGAAAAATGATGGAGCGACCTTTCAATGGGCCATGTCTTTTGCTTTCCATGACCTCAAGAATATAGTCGAGGCCTATTTAGATGATTTAGCATCTCTATCTCACAAGAGAACGGATCATCCCACACACCTCTGACTTATCTTTGAGCGTTGTCTCTACTTCTAGATTCGTTTGAATACAACAAGTGCATCTTTTACGTAACATCAAAACGTTTGTTAGGTTTCATAGTATCAACAACAGGAATCATGGTCGATCCTCTCAAGTTTGAGGCAATAATTCAGTTGCCTCCCCCACACACAATCCTTCAACTTCAGAGTCTACAAGGCAAGGCAAACTTTTTAAGACGTTTCATCACCAACTATGCCAAGATCACAAAGGGCTTTATGTGCTTACTGAAGAAAGACGTTCCTTTTCATTGGGATGATGCTGCCCAACGCTCTTCCGATGCGTTGAAACAGGCCCTCACGATTGCCCCTCTGCTTCGGCCACCTAACTATAACAAAGATTTCTTATTGTACCTGGTTGTAGCAGAGTCAACCATCAGCATGGTCTTAGTTCAGGAGGATGACCCGTTCTTAGAATATGTGATTTATTACTTGAGCCGAGGCCTTGTAGGACTGGAACTCAATTATTCTCATATCGAAAAACTTGTGTTGGCAGCAGTTCATGTTGTTCAACGATTTCGTCATTATGTTTTGTTTCACAAGAACACCATCATTGATGTCGTGAATCCATTCCAGTACATGTTGACATGACGGGTAATAGGCGAAAATATCAGTAGATGGATAGTCATCCTCCAAAATTTTGACTTAGATTTCATTTTAGCGAAATCCAAAAAGTCACTGGTCTTCGCAAAACTTATTTCAGAACTTCCGGTTGAGTCAGGTGATTTTGTGCCCGAAGAGTCTCCTATCAGAGGAGATATATTTTTGATCACCTCTTCAGATCCCTGGTATGGAGATATACTTATCTATCTCTAGAATTTGAAGTTCCCCACCTCTGCTTCTCGTGATGAGCGTCGATGTATACGTCATTAGGGTAAGAATTATCTCATACTCTATGATACATTATATCGAAGAGATGTAGACTGCATCCTGCGTCGATGTCTCACTCACGAAGAAGCAGTTATCGTGCTTAACGATTTCCATACCGGAGCATGTGGCGGTCATTTGTCTAGGTTGGCAACAACCCAAAAGATTCTATGAGCAGGTTACTTCTGGCCGACACTAATCAAAGATTGTATCGAATCGGTCAAGAAGTGCCACCCATGCTAGATCTTCTCTCAGAAGATGAGGGCACATCCCACTCCCATGTTTCCTATCATCATTGTTGGTCCCTTCACCAAGTGGGGGATTGATTACACTACATGCAACCCTCCTTCGGCAAGGGGGCACCGTTACATCATCATTGCCATAGACTACTTCACGAAGTGGGTCGAAGCTATGCCAATGTTTAAAGATGATGGAGAGACTGTAGCTCTCTTTTTATTCAACCATATAATAGCAAGGTTCGGTGTTCCGAGGGAGATTGTCACTAACCATGGTAGTCACTTTTAGAACTAGATGATGACCGAGTTAACATCAAATCTTGGGTTACGGCAAGAAAATTCGTCACCCTACTACCCCCAAGCAAATGGTCAGGTGGAAGTTGTGAATAAATCTCTTAAGACCATCCTACAGTGAATGATCAACTCAACCAAGTCAGATTGGCATTTGATGTTATACTCGGCATTATGGGCTTACCGAACATCTATTAAGATTGTAACTGGTTTCTCACCTTTTCAACTCATTTATGGGCTGGAAGCAGTCTTGCCTATCGAATGTCAGATCCCGTCCCTAAAGTTGGCAGTACAATTATTGCCAGACACTTCTCCACTTGAAGAGCGGTTATTATACCTTGAGCAGCGTTGTGATGCAGCCCCGGCCAACAAGGCTCACAAACATAAATTCAAGTGTCAATATGATAGGTCCGTTCATCCTCGGATTTTCACTGAAGGCAACCTTGTCTTGGTCTATGACTAAGATAAGAACCCCCTGGGGGCAGGAAAATTCAAACCCATGTGGTTCAGACCTTCATCATAAAAGAGGTGCTAAAAAAGGGCACTTATCATCTGGTTGACTTTGAAGGAAATGCTTTGGCAGAGCCTAGAAATGGACTCTACCTCAAGAAGTATTACTCATAGGCAGGTCACCGTGGGTAACTTTTTGTAACATATGTATAGCCTTTGTACTATTACTTTCTAGTTTCTTTTAGTGTTATGGATGTGTCATTTTTTATGTATCTTTCGTCACTGTGGCAGATGTCAAGTGAATCCGAGTTGTTCGTTGGGTATGCGGACGGGGCTAGGAGACACACTCGGAGGCTTGCCTCTACAACTTGGGTAATTTTTTCACCTCGAGGCCAGTTATTATCTTTCGGTGGTATATGCTTAGGTGACACCACAAATAATGTCATCAAGTATAGTTCAGTTATTGAGTTGCTTCGTGACACCTTGCCATTTGGTATCTCTCATCTCCAAGTCTATCTCGATGCTCAGCTGGTTGTGTCTCAGTTAAATAGAGTATATTGTGTTCATGATCCTACTTTACACCGACGATTCCTTAGGGTACGTCTCTTAGAATGAATCTTGATTATATTACATATTTTCATGTTCCTAGGAGATAAAACCAAATTACATATGCTCTAGCTAATCAAATTTTATATTGGCATCTTGCACACATATGAAAGGACATACACATAAACATGTAAATACATTTTTTGCAAAAATGATCCATAAGACACAAAAAGAAATAAAAATCCATATATAACATCATAATCACCAGAGTACTTCGGTGGACGCAAGCGCCTCAAAAATATGACCAATAACAAGTCATGGGGCTTATGCCCTCAAAAAATATATAGAAGTAGTTCTCTCAGCATGTGAAAATTCGAACTAAGGTCAGGGCCTATGGGCTCTATTGTACTGATCAATAGTGTTTGCCAAACACCGAAACAATCGGACCCACGTTCGTGGTGCCCCCATTACATGAGGCTACATAGATGGTGGCATATCCTCAATCTCTTCCATAGGGACCGTGCGAGTGAGCGTAATAAAGTTCCGCTCGACTCGTCTCAACACCCTCTCAGCCTCCTCAGCTGGAAGATCTCCTGCTACTGCTGGTCCCCCTACGACAGCAGGTGCGGCCCCTGGCCGAGGATGACCCATGTTCCTCGCATAGTCTACAGGTCGCACTGGTCCCACATCTACACATGACAAACACATATCCGTCAAATACTCTGGTATAAAAAAAATGATATATAACAAAAACAACATAAAAATTACATATGTTTCACAAAAAAAAAAAAAAAAACAATGATGTAAACTTACCCATCTCTCCTCGCTCCTCACCAGGAGATACTGGTATCTGGATCTCTCAAGAAATCAATCCCATCATAGGGGTAATCCTCTATGACTGGGATCTATCACGACAACCAAGAAAAGAAATCATCGTCGAAGGACTCATTGGTCCTTCCACCATCCTGTCGTGGCAGTAACACTGCCCATCTACAAACTGCAGGAAGAGAGGCCTGATGTCCTCATACCACTACTTGAGGACTGAAGCTTGGGACTCTTTCAAAGAAGAAAGAGCATAGAATGGTCCCAAACCCAAAGTTCCTCTGTGTTTGCGACCGACAATCTGTCAACTCCCTCTTCATACAATGTAACAATGTTGTGCTCTAGTCAAATATTTGTGCATTTAAGCATTGGACTACACAGTTCATCTCTGCATGGGACGCCTGATGTAGATCCACAGAACCAATAATCCACCCAATAAGAAACACAATCGCCTACAAAAATAAGTCAGTAATATTGCTTATGGGCACCTGTGAGCTCGAGTGGTCGATACCAGCCTCACAGTAAAGTCCTATCAATTTCTCTATGTTATGCGGCCCTGAAGGAAATGTCTGGAATTTGACTGGTTCCCCTCTCCTGGAGAGGCCAGTCAAAAAATATATATCCTCTGTCATGGGCACCAGTGACTACCCCTCTAACATAAATGCCTCTGCATCTGGATGCCAATAATCAACCAAGGCATTCATGTAGGTTAGGTTTCTACCTTGACTTTTGTATCTCGTTGTCTTTTTTCCTTTGCCATAGGATTGATCCCATAAAGTTGTGACACTGAACCATCATTATTGCTTTATAAGTGTCACGAGTTGGTGGTAGAGCTTACCGGAACATGGATGCCCTTGGTAGATCCTGGTTGCATTATGGTGTCCATGCTATCTCTAATCACTGCAGGCTCGGGAGTCCTTGTTGTTTTTCCAGATTATGAGTTTGAGCCTCATTTGCATGATTCCTTTTCACTCTTGACCTGACCCTTGGGACTCCCAAAAGACATAACGGGTCTTCTTTTAAGCCCTTTTTAGACCCTATAAACATGAAAAGATTGCCAAGTGATCTTGTGGCCTTTCACACTCGTTAAACTAGAATTTGAAGTCACGTCTGTCCGACAGTAGTTTACCCCCTTTTCGGCCTGGATGGTCAACTGTACGAACAAAGGTATACTCTAAAGAACTTCAGTTCTTTAGAAGAGTACTCTCAGGTATCATTTTAACCCTTTTTCGGGCCTGAGGGACTAAATTTACGAAGAAGGAACCCCCATAGAGTCCATAGTTAAGATCTTTTTAGACTCCCTAAAATTGAAAAGATCATCGAGTGACCTTATTCTTTCACACTCATTAAACTGGTCCAAAAGAACATTCCTGACGGAATCTGTAGTTAAGCTTTTTTCAGAGTCCTTAAAAATGAAAAAATGGCCGAGTGATCTTGTCTTTATCACACTCGTTAAAATGGTTTTGAATAGACGTCTTGTTGGTGCCAGTTTACCCCTTTTTCAAACCGACTAGACTACCTTCGAAAAATGTACCCTAATGGAGTCTGATTTTACGTTTTTTTAGACTCTCTAAATATGAAAAAACCATCGAGCTTACCTTCTCTGGGCTCGTTAAACTTACATCGAAGGACATTACCATTGTGTGTTTTGTTAACCGTGTTTGCATACCTATGTCTTTGGTGTAAATGTTGGCTCCATGTTTCTCTCAACTGAACCATCTGAAGCATAGTTTATATGCAAGCCTTGTATCACTTTGCCTCTGCGTCTTGACACCTTTGGCCCCTGGAGGATTTTTCCCGAGTGTCATTGTTCTGAACATCAGTCTTGTCCTTGTGCCTTGAACTTGTATGTTTGTAACACTCATTCCTCCATTGTAATGTAACATTCTTTCATTCTTTTTTCCAAAATCATTGAAAAAAATAACAAAAAAAATCACATATACCCCAAAAAGAGGAAGGGAAAAGCATTTTCTTTATTGGCAACACAATAAGTCGCCCTTGAATAAAGCACATCTATCTGTTTGTTCATCAAACTCTGGGATTTAATAAGACCTTAGGAAGTTGTTCTCACTACATAGAGTTGTGTCCTCCTCCGTTTGGTTATTCTTCCAAACATATGGAGAGTTTGCGTTGCCTCCTGCCTCGTAAAATTATGATTAATGCCATGCTTCCTGAGTCTCATCATTTGTCGTGCTGTTGTCCAAGGGAAGTTTTTACCATGCCTAAGTTAGCCCCTCTACAGTTTGTCTCTTGCCCTCATACCTGGTCATCATGAACGTCCGATCAAGTCTTTGTTCGAAATCAATGAAGCCTTTAGTCTGATCATCAAGATTCTCTAGTCCATGACCGACGAGTCATTGAAGACCTCTGGGTAGTAAAGTCATACACTCATATTACACTCCTACCTGAGTTTTGAATATTTTGAAGTTGTTGCTCGAGCTCTGAAGACCTCATCTCCAGCCATCAGGCCTTATCATCTTCTAAGAAGATGGATACTCTACATGTATATCTCTTTGATTTAGAGATGTAGTTCCACTATGTATTGTTCATGGCTACACTTTATATAGTTATATGGCATGGATATACAATGTATTTGATTGGTAGCCATGAGTTTATCCTATCCTGAGCATGGGTATGCCCGCCTCAGTGAGACAATTGTTATTTTTGCAGATGACACCTCCCGATTTCTGTTCGCTGGGCTCAGTTGTTCGACACATCAGTAAAGATTGGTAATGTATTTCGGCCATCATATGCTCTTCTGACCTCACACATTAGGGGGCATCTGTTATAACCCTAATTTTCACTAGACATGCTTACCTGGCATCAGGCCATTTCAGATTCCTTCTTTTCCAAAGCACTGCTAAACAACTCTTCTTAAAAACACTTTTTATAAAGGCCCACGCACCCCGCTCTATTACTGAATGCATGTACATGTTCACTGACCCAAAACAACCTACGTGTACCTACAAAATCATGAAAAAAGGAAAGTTGTTGATGGAACACACATCTTTGGGTGAGTAACTAAACCTTCTAGCCATGCATGGCCAAAGGTTCATCCAAATACCTAGCTTCTTCTAGCCTATAAAAGAAGGGTTAGGGGTCCCATTTGGAGGAGGAGAATCATAGTAAAGAAACTGTACCCGATTGCACATTCCCTTTGTCCCAAACCTTTATCCATCCTTGTGCAAAGAGAAAGATAGAGAAAAGAAGTTGGAGGACAGTTGAATAGGAGCCCAGGACCAGGTTCATGGAGCAGCGACCGACTTCATCATTGTAAGTTGATTTGTTGAAGTTAATAATAAAGAAATACTTTTCCCGTCCCACCATATGAGGTTTTCATGGTTTATTGCATACTTGTTTATCGAATCTCTAACCCATTAATCTATATATCAAATGCATGTGGAGT
>SNQJ01S0025649.1:28679-48435 GCA_010110895.2 Picea sitchensis
ATGATCCCACAATATCAGGGAATCCAGTACAAGGATAACCATTTGAATGCCAACCCATTCTTCTAGAAGATTCCCTTCTAGAAACATCGAGAATTCATCTTTTTCCATGCTTTAGGAAGAGTTCGCACCCTGGCTATTCAACACAGTGCGAGAAGTTCACACCATGGCTTAAAGCAGCCTACGAGAATGGGTCATTCTCGCACCCAAATATATTAGTAGCCTACAAACCTTCTTCAAAAATGAGTTTTCTGGGAAGAGGTGAAAGTAACTTTTCTCAGGAGAAAGTTCTTATGAAGAGCCTGAGTACACCATCATCAATATATCATCATGACAACCAAAATCATGGGTAATAGGAAGGGACAAGATTGGAGTGGTGCACATGACCATCTTTAATGTTTTAAAATCCTGAGCAACTGTTGTAGTCTAATTGAAAGAATTCTTTTTAAGGAGTGTAGTGAGAGGTGTCGCAATCTTTCCATAATTCTTAACAAATTTGCAATAATAACCCGTTAAGCCTAGAAATCCACGCAAGATTTTGAGAGTCTTTGGGTGAGGCCAGCCTTTCATAGCTTCAATATTTTTAGGATCCACCTTGATGCTAGCCTTGCCAACAAGATGACCCAAGTACTTGACTTCTAAGGCGCCAAAATTACATTTAGACTGTTTCAGGAAAAGTTGGTGCTGAGAGAGTAGATGGAGAACTCGATCCACATTAAGGTGGTTTGTCCAGGTTTTTCTATAGATGAGGATATCATCAAATAAAACTAAGACAAAATGACGGATAAAAGGACGAAAGACATGATTCATGAGGCTTTGGAAAGTGGAGGGAGCATTACACAAGCCAAAGGGCATGACCAAAAACTCATAGTGGCCCTCATGAGTTATAAAGGAAGTATTAGGAATGTCGGCCTCTTTCATACAACTCTGGTGGTAGCTAGAACGAAGATCAAGTTTAGTAAAGAACTGGGTGCCACTCAATTCATCCAAGAGGTCATCAGTGACAGGAATGGGAAATTTGTCTTTAATGGTGAGTTTGTTGAGGGTGTGGAAGTTAGGACACATGTGCCAAGAACCTTCTTTCTTAAGGACCATGACCATAGAAGAAGAGTAGGGGATTTTACTAGGGAGGATAACACCTGCGGTAAGCAGTTCTTGAACCATTTTCTCAATTTCATTTTTTTGGGAAAAGGGGTGATGATAGGGACAGATATTGGGCGGAAGGCTTCCTAGGACAAGGGGAATGGAATGATCATGAACGCCATGGGGAGGAGGGAGTCCATGGGGAGTGGAAAAAACCATTTGATATTTAGAGATGATGGATTAGAGGTCCTACGGCATAGAGGGTTTCTCAGTTGCTTGTATGGCATGGAGTTTGGAAATAATGCCCGAATGACCTTTTTTGAGCAGTTTTTTCATGCGATGGGAACTAATGATATCAGGGGAACCGACCATGATGCCTTGGAACTTATATTGTTGACCCTCTTGGTTGAATTTGATGGATAATTCCTTAAAATCCATGAGAATGGAACCCAAAGTCCTTAGCTAGTATGCACCCAACACAATGTCACGACCACCCATGTCGATAGCAAACATATGATATTTCAGGTGGTAGTCACCAATTTGGAGACACATTTTCACACCGCCCTCCACATTTCATGGACCTGCCATTATAAATCATGATTTGGAAATTATTGACTGCACGGATATAGCAATTAGTTTCTTGGGCAATGAAGAGATGAATAAAATTATGGGTGTTTCCACTATCAACAAGAATGACGACCTTCCTATGCTTGATGTAGCCAATTAGTTTGAGGGTTTGGGGAGTAGAGAAGCCCATGAGAGAATTTAGGGGAATGATTGGTTCTACTTCGGGAGGGTCAGAGGGAGGGATAATGTCGGTGGGTTTAGGTGACTCAGACACAAGGGGAGCTTCAACATCCTCCGAGATGGCCATAAAAATATTTTGTTCCTTACGCTTGTGTCTCGGAAAATATTTTTCATCACAATTATAACAAATGCCTTTGAGTTTGCATTCAGACATTTTGGCCTTGGTCAATTTTTGTATCTTTAGTGGAGTAGAAGGAGGAGTGGGATTTACTGGTTTAGTGCGAGGAATATAGGGGGGTTTTCGGTTTTGAGAAGAGACAACCTGTTGTGCTTCCTTAGCTCATTTAGTAGCCTCCACCCAACTCTGTGTCCGAGTTATGAGGACATGGGCATGAATCTCATCCTTGAGGCCACTGATAAAACATTCTTAGAAAAAAACATCAGACATGCCCTCTGTACAAAAAGTCGGTCACTCAAAAGTAGCTATAAAGTCTTCCATTGTGCCAAATTGTTTAAACTTTGTAAAATGACCTAAATGGTTGGTGTCAGTGTCAAAGCATTCATAAATCTCTGCCACAAAGTGTGTCCAAGCAACATGCCCTTGACGGGAAGTTTTTCTCCATTGCTACCATTGCCAATGTTCTTGATATAGATGGAGAACACCATACCGGAGTTTGGCCAAGTCATCTATAATGCCATACAAAGAGAAATAATGTTCCATTTGAGTGACCCAACCAGTGGGATCCGAGCCATCAAATTTGGTCACATCCACCCGCGGAAGGCGTAGGTCACGCTGAAAGTTATGGGCCTGAAAATTATGGGAATGAGAGGAAGTTTCAGCTTCGGTATGCAAAGGTGTGTTATATAAAGGGGGATCTGCAGGGATATGTAGCTTGGTGAAAATCATCGAAGTGACAGATTCAAGCTGGGTAGTCATGTCTTGTTTGAGGTCTTCTTTGAGTTCTGCAATTGAGGTGATGATGGATAAATGCATGTTTTTATTGATGGTGGCAATATTGGCACTGAGATGTCTCACTTCTTGTTGGGTCTCTATGAAATTAGATTGCAAGGTATTGAAGTGAGCTTCCAAATCTTGGCTACGGGTATGGGCCATGATGACGAGGGAACCGAAAAGGGGCAGGTGGGGTCAACAATTTTGCTGAAAAATGATAGGTATGAATGTGATAAGGGAGAAGAGATATATCCAATGGAATAGGTCTCAAATAATGGTGTAAAAATTTCCAGACCTTTTTTTTTAACACCTATGGAGTTATACTTCAGTCTGAAGAATACTACAATTTCTTCAACACCTGTGGAGTTATACTTCAGTCTGAAGAATACTGCAATGATGAAATGCCCAAATGCTTAACTAGGAAGAAATGTGTAGTGATTTGGCAACTCGAACACAGTTACATGGCAACAAATCTTGTTTGTTTTATTTTTTGTTTCCATCCCCAAGGGTTCTACAGAAAAGAGTTTTCCCTGTGCTATATCTCTCTGATACACGTGCGGGGTCCAATAGTAGTACTCGACCCAATATCTCAGGGCACCAACTAAGGAGGATAGACTGTGACCTTAGTCATACTACCCAACTACCCAGGTACTAGAGATTATCTTCCTGAGTGTTGTTCTCGGTGGCACTATAGCAGTCAGGCGGCCGATCGGTTTATCTAAAGAAGGCTTCAGGAAATCTAGGTTGATCCGTACACAGGTGTTGTCTGATGCGCTACCACTCAAAGGGGTACCAACAAGGGTTAAAAGGGTGGCCAATAGATGTGTGCTTAGGTATCACTTGTATTTCCTGCATGTATGAATCCCTCAACCGCGGGTTTATGCACATAACGATAGATCTTTGTGGCTTAAAGATGCCAGAATACGTCTCTACACTGAAAAAAATTTAACACAAAATTTTATGTCGAGGAAAGTGCTCTGATACCACTTGTAATATTCCAAATTTAAAAAGTATGCAGAACATAAATAAAATGCTAGAAATGGAAGATAAACAACAATATAACTAGAAAAACACCACAATAATACAGAAAAGATATCAAAATAACACCAGAAAGAGCACTTTGATTTTGAGAGAAATGTTCACTTGCCTCTTCGAGGGGGAAACCTCCAGTTGAGCATATCTCTATTACAATAATATCCAAGACAACCGTTCTCATACCCTCAACTCCTATTTATACTAAATGTGTCTATCAAAAGAACCATCTAGAGGAAGATCCTTCTAGAAGAGGAAGCTTCTATTAGGTCTTCTTACATTCGATTTATTATTCCTTATTGCTAGGCCTTATTAATATTGACGTTTATTACATCAGAATATATTGGTCTACCTACGTGAGGGGTTAGGTCCCTAACGGATTCTATAAAATATAACTTGATACCATACATCTCCCATCTTGACTCATCTAACAAGATGTATGATTCCCTAACAAACCTCTTGTCAGTTAGAATCATTGGACAAGTAATGAGTCTGAATAATGAGCTCTGTGACATGAAAATGAATGATGATGACAACATAACATCATACCTTATGATCTTAGTTAATATATCAACTACAAGCTATTGAAGAAATCATTTCAGAGAAGGAAATAGTAAATATAGTACTCAATGGCCTTCCCAAGACATGGGATGCATTTTTCGCAAGCATGAACACAAGAAAGGAGTATCCCACATTTGAATAACTTTGGACTTGTTGTGCACAAGAAGAATAAAGGATTATCACAAAAGAGAAATTCCAAAAGAAATACAATGATCAAGCTTTCATAGCAAAGCTCAAGAATTTCATAAATAAGAAGAAGTTTGGCTCAGGGAAGAAACCAAATCAAGAAAATGATATGTCAAAGATACAATGCTTCAACTGTCGAAAATATGGTCACTACAGGAACCATTGTCCTGAGTTAAAGAAAAGGAAGGAAACAGATGAAACAATAATTGTTGAAGAAAGAGAACCCTCAAAGAAGGCCAAGAAGGATAAAATAGACTTCTTATTCTAAGAAAAGGTAACAATATTCTTCATAATTCTTGTACATACCATGTTTACATAGTTTATGTACATATCTTGCATATATATTTCTTAGAAGATAAGATGTTCAAAAAGAAACAATACCTATGGAAGAATAACAAGATAAGGATTGATATCACAATGACTACAAGTCAATAAATAAACATGAAAAGATGAAGTACATTGAAAATCCTTGGTAACAGTTCATGTGGAAGCTATTACATAAGTAACCGTTGCAATATAAGCCGAAATCAGAATCAAACTTGAAGAAACCTAGAAGAAGTAAAAACAAAAAGAAGTCAGCAATCAAGAGGAAAATTATAAGACTTGTGACACTTTGCAGAAGGCTATAAGGATGCATATGAAAGCATGGACTCTCTTAGATGGAAGGAGCCAATTATATAATTCCAAAAGAAGAGAATGCATTCATACATGAAGCAAGGATTAGGAGGGACCTAATCTTAAATAATATGATCCATTGAGGATTATGAAATATCTATCCATGTTCCCATTGATGGTAGTAGCCATGAAAAGAACACATGTTCGGTTTGACTTTAGAATAAGTCTTCTTCAAAAAGAAGCCTTAAAGTATCCCTGGTTATTCATTCACATCCATGATACTATGATGAAAGGAAGAAGTTGGAATCTTCAGGAAATGGAATCTATAGAAAACTCCATGGACCCAAGAGATAAAGAGAAACATGAGGAAGAACATGAAGATTCTGAGAGAGAAAGAAAAGCTAGAACAACTAGTCATTATATCGAGAATCACAAGAATACCAGCTTGTTTTGAACCCACTAGAAGCAATCAAGCAAAAGAAATGGAAGTTGTGATGAAGAACAATGTATGAAAGACTTATGAATGGAAGCATTGTGATATTCAGAACTAGAGGTTCTCCCAGTTAAAGGGATAAGACTATGATGATAACTTGTTCCAGTAACCAGACATACCTCTACCTAAGCCAGTATATCTTCTGCAATATCCATGGGTTGGATTTTACATCAGATGAATGTAAGGATTGTTCTCCTCAACGGAGTAATTGAACAAGAAGCGTATGTAGAGAAACCTCAAGGTTTTGAGGTATACTGGAAAGAGACCCTTGTATGCAGATGGAAGAAGATCTTGTATGGATTCAAACAACTTGGTGCAGAACCTCTCATGCACAATAGGAGCGTGGTAAAAATATTCTATAATAGAGATAATGTATCAGAATGGTTACTAAAATTTTTAGGATGATGAATTGTTAATCCATGACAAACTCTCATGATGAAAGAAGAAGTGCTACTTGGATATGTTTCAGTTTGATCCTTTCCATGATATCATGAGCTAGCAAGAAACAAAAGTGTTGAATTCAACCATGATATATTGTAATGATCAGAGCTATATGAAGCCTTCAGAGAAAAGAAGTGTTCCAAACAGACCGAAGTACATTGAGATCAAGCATTACATTCTTCATGATGAAGTCCAGAAAAGAGAAGTGGTTCTCCAATATATCTTCACAGATGAGCATATAGTAGATATTTTGGTAAAGCTTTTGTCCAAGATGAAAAAGTTTGTGTACTCAAGAAACAAGCTAGAGCTCATGGAGACGACTTCCTCATTGAAAAAGGAAGATATTACTACCAGGTTGGGAGGGAGAACTGATGTGTTATTGATTTATGGACAGTCATTTTTCAGTTCAAAAAATGGTCCAGGATGATCAGTCCCTTTCCATTTCAGAAAGTGGTTTGAGATTTCTGACGGACAAGCATTTTCTAGTTCGAAAAATGGTCCAGATCGGACAATCATTTTCGTAATGAAAATGGTTTGATAGATTTTTAATGTACCATAGACAACGATTCCCCTTGTGGCCAGTGTGGGGTAATGGTCTAGGATAATCATTTTTCTTGGCAGTCACTTTGAGTAGTGATCAAGTAGAATGGTCTTCCTCTCCAGGAAATCATTCTTTCGAAGTTCACAGTTGTGAGTAGTTTCGAATAATTTTCCATTTTGGAGGTTGGTGCAGGACATTCATTTCCATTAGGAAATGGTCCAGACGGGCATTCCCTAGAGAAGACTCATTCTCTCCATGTTGCACTATGCTTAGTTCTAGAGGAATGGCACAGTTAGGTGAATGGTCCAGGTTCAAGAATCAGGGACATACATTCCCTATGGAAGACTCATTCTATCTAGGTTGCACTATGTTTAGTGCCGGAGGAATGGCTCAGTTAGGTGAATGGTCCAGGCTCAGAAATCAGGGAAAATTATTCTTCTATGCTTGAGAAGAATAGTATAGATATCCCATGGCTGATGTTTTACTTTTTGAGGGCAGATTCTCTTCTAGATCTCAAAGATGTGAGTGGAAGAATGACCCATATAACTCAGTTTATATCATGATATTGTTTTCTGTGCATGTTGATATAATATGATATGATTTCTATGGAGATTGTATGTCTCTGGATAGTAGATGTATGCTATTGTGGTGGATGTGTTCCACTGTTTGTGACTATGTGTCACCGATTAAGTAGTCGTGTGCTACTTGGTGTGGTAGTGTACCACTGGATTGTAGTTGTGTACTACTATGGATAGAAACAATTATGTTCTATTGAATGACATTGTTCTGATTTCCATGTAGACTATCAGTAGTGTTGAAAATGATTATCTACTATATGGATAGTCAGTGTGCTTGTGGATAGACATTCTATGGGTGAAGAATGGTCTAGATAGAACAGATTGTTGGTGGACAGGTATTCTCTTTGTGAAGAATGGTCCAGGTTGATAGTTTGTTGACATGTTATGGACTAGTATTTTCTTAAGGCACAAATTGTGGCCCGATTAGGAAAATGGTTCAAGACCGATATTTTATAAGGCATATAGGTTGAGACGGATCTCTATGGTACATATGACTCGATTAGAAAATAGTCCTATATTGACATTCCTATGTGTTCCACTGTTTGTGACTATGTGTCACCGATTAAGTAGTCTTGTGCTACTTGGTGTGGTAGTGTACCAATGGATTGTAGTTGTGTACTACTATGGATAGAAACAGTTGTGTTCTATTGAATGACATTGTTTTGATTTCCATGTAGACTATCAATAGTGTTGAAAATGATTATCTGCTATATGGATAGTCAATTTGCTTGTGGATAGACATTCTCTGGGTGAAGAATGGTCCAAATAGAATAGATTTTTGGTGGACAGGTATTCTCTCTGTAAAGAATGGTCTAGGTTGACAGTTTGTTGACATGTTATGGACTAGTATTTTCCTAAGGCACAGATTGTGGCCCGATTAGGAAAATGGTTTAGGAATGATATTTTATAAGGCATATAGGTTGAGACGGATCTCTATGGTACATATGACTCGATTAGAAAATAGTCCTATATTGACATTCCTATAGGAATGGTCTCTGTTGTCTATAGCGTAGCTTTTAGCATCTGTTGGGACAATCATTCTTCTAGGACGTATGTCCAGATTAGAAGAATGGTCCTTGTATCACTATGTGGAGTAAGTGACTTATTCAACATCATGCCTGATTACTCAGATGGATTATGTCTTTGAGAGATGATGCAGTTGATGCTATCAGATAATAGTGTTAATGGTGCTCATGATATAATCATGAGATATCTTGTATGGCTATGATGATGCTACCGGTTGAATAGTATGTTTGTTCTCAAGACCATTGCCTTCAATACCTCCCTATCTAGGAGGGAGTTTTGATATTATGGTAGCTTCGGGAGGTATTTACCTCCATGTGTAACCATGAGGAGAATAGAATACTCTAGGAAGCAAGAAGAAACCCTAAAGCATTGTACATAACCCTAGAAGACAAGTCGGCTAAAGGAAATATTTAATATTAAGTGTTTAGCCTCCAGAATGAGAAGTCGACCCAAATAACTCAAGAAAAATAGTATAAATACAGGAAGACAGATCTCATTTGGTACACAAAGATCACAACTGTAGAAGTGAAGAAGTGTGCACTGCAAAACCTGGGTAAGTGCGCAAGTCTAAGGAGTAGTTGCAGTTGTAGCTACTACAACATGTAATCTCGGTTTAGGCTTGGAATTTCTATTGGTTATGGTTTGGACTTTCTTCCTTTTATGCTAGCTTTGGAGAGAAAGGTACGCTACATTGATTGGCTATTAAGCCTAGGGTTTTCTTCCAGAATCATTCTCTGTCAAGGTTAAGGCTCTTGAGGGTGGCTTTGTCCTATGGTTGGGTGACAATATTTCTATATTGTCTATGGTTAAATGAGCACATCTATTACTTTCTAACTGTCAGGTGTTAGGGCCAAATGGCACCTAGCCCCCGGTTCTCAGCCCTGGTCATGTGGACAAGTGTTATTATCTCGTGCCTTGGTCCAATGGTCTCGTGCCCCTGGTCATGTGGAATGGTTCACCCTGGTTTAGCGCCTTGGCCCAATGGCATTGCGCCTGGAGGAAGCCACCCATATGCCAACTCAAGACCGTACCTCCATGTCATTTCCCCATGTCCCCATCTGAGCTTGCCACATGTCTTTCATACAACCATGTGTCACTTTCATACAGTGCCATGTGTCAATGTTTTAGCGGTCCAAATAACCCATGAAAATGCCAAATCTGACTGCCATGTGGCACATCCTAGTGTTTCCATGTGTCATGCTAACATCAGCATGATGTACTACTGACATCATCTGGCATGTCATCTCTACGACCATTGACCAGTTGAATTTGACCTTTGACTTTTTTCCTTGTTTGGGAGAAACTTCATATCACGATATCTTCGCCATATAGAGTCCATTTTTTAAAACGAATATACTATCAGAATCGACATGATGAGCACTACATGATGACGCTAGTTTCGTCCGAATTTGTGAACTTTGAATTTTTTTCCTTCTTGGATCCATTTGGATCAAGAGAGGATGCCCAAGAATTCAAAAAAATCCTTCAAACACATGAACAAATAGGGAAATCTTATAGTAATGCCATTTTGTTACTAATTTCCAAGGTTGTGGAACTGGAGTAGGAAAACATTCCCATAGTGCCAACATTTCATGTCTCCTTCTAAGCTTTAGCGATCGATTATACACGATTGAGGTTGAGTGGGCTTTGGACTCTGATTTATCTCAATGCATGGACAATATTTCATTGGCTTCAAACAACAACGAAACTCAAATTTCCATCCATGGTTGGGAGGAAAAGGTTGAAATAGGGTACCAGGTTCCCATGGAGTTTGAAGACTTAAGTTTAATTTTAGCAATTTTATCCTTCTTGTGAGCTTGCTCGATATCTTTAATTTTGAGTAGTTTGAGATCATTTCAAATTTATTCCTTCAATCCTAATAAGGCTATTTGCATTATCGAATATTGTGATATATCATGTACACAATTGGATAATACATGTAAATCTTGAAAAAATTATTCCATTGCACCGAACTGTTGTATTCGGGTGAGTTTAGCAAAAACCCCTTTTTCTTCTGTGTCGAGAAAACATAGGAAGATGTATTTTTTAATATAACCCAGTCTCTTGCAAGATATTTTGATTTTTCTCTCCACCATAGGAACCAATCATACACAAATTCCTTTAGATGGATAAATGCGAAATTAGTTTTTTCTTCATCATAAAAAATCTAGCAATACCTGAAGTACTGCTCTGTTTTATTTACCCATCATGTTTCTTCTCTTGTATATGATCCATCGAATTATGGAACAATAATCTTCGCCTTGGGCATGCCATTATTAGACATCCCCATATTATGTGATTAATGTGATTCATGAGGCCCCCACTGCAAAGTTGAGTTACCTGGGCTTATACTCCCATTTGCTATTTCAAGATATAATCTCATGTCATGGCGGTTTTTGTTGCATTCCTCTAGTTCTTCATATAGTTTGCCAATTCTAGCATAGAACAAAGTACTTACTTGATTTACAAGGCCTGCAAAAAACTCTTTAGATTTTTCTCTTAGCTCCATTGTGGGGGAAGTTTTGTCCTCTTTATTTTTCTTGGCTTCTCCCAACTTTATCCTCATGTTGCTCATGTTGAGGTTATATTTTAATATATATTTAATATTTTAATATTAATATATATTTTAATATTAGTATTTGATATGCCAGTGGAGGATTATGGTTTGGACGAGGACGGAACTGAAAATCGTGGAGATGGATAAATGAGATATGAATGCCTTTGATGCAGGGAGAAATGAGCGTGCAGAAGTGGAGGATGCGAGAAATGGTGGATGTGTGGGAGAGAAAGTGTGTGGGAGTGGGAGAGGTACAAATGTTTAGAAAAATAAGATCGTGGAGAAATAACTAAAACAAATGCAGAAATAAAAAACAGAAGACACACAATACAATAGAGACACAGATATACGTGGTTCACCAAGTGTGGGCTACATCCACCAGAGAAATTTTCAGGTCCTTCCTTTATTATGATCCAACAAATGAAGGGATACAACCTACAACACACTCGTTGTAACTTCCTCTTCTTTCTCTCACAGTCTCCTCACTCAAAATACAATATTCCTTATCTTACCTAGCCGCAATACATTTCCCTCATAAAAAAGGGTTGCATTCTCGGGAAAAAAACCCTAACATAACTTCTACCATTAGATCTACAACTTTATAATGAATGGTCCAGATTTACTATGAAATGACACTATACATTTACAAGGCAATTTTTCCTTCGGGGGCCTACTTATACCTAGACCCTGCAGGGGGGGTAACCCCCCCTACACTTCCCCATGTGGAGGAGTGCACATTCTTCTAGGGTGTAAAGTCTTCATGGGGTATAAGCATGGATGAAACAAATATCTCTTAATCAGGAACATAATTAGGCTCCACAACCAACAATATCCCACTTGGAGACTGATCTCAACAACTCCACCGTTGTTGCATATGTTGGACTATGATCCTTCTTGGACCTGGAAAATTTCTCATCTTCATATTCATGCTTAAAGACCAACTGAAAACTAAGAAGGAACTAAATTTCTCCTCAATTATTCCCTTATTTAACATGTCTGCAAGATTCTGGCTAGTGTGTATATTTTTCAACTTCAAATGTCCATCCTCCAAGATGAAGCATATGAAATGGTACCTAAGTTGTATATGATTAGTCCTCAGATGGAAGGTTGATTTCTTTGCAAGATGAATGGAACTCTCATTGTCACAATACAACCTTCTATTCTACTACTTCTTTCCCAATTCCTCCATAAACCTCTGTAGCCAAATCATTTCTTTACTAGCCTCTATAGCAACAACATACTCTTCTTCTATTGTTGAAAGTGTAACAACCTTTTTTAGTTTCGAAATACAACTTACTATTGTTCCACCTATAGTAAAAAAATACTGTGTGGTGCTCTTCCTGCTATCTTTATCACTTTCCATATCTGAATCAACATATCCCTATAGAACAATGTATGAACCTCCAAAACATAATGCATGAGTAGCAGTACCTCTCAAATACATGAGAATCCAATTTACTACCTCCCAATGTTCTTTACATGTATTGTTCATATACCTACTCACAACTCCCACTGCATGTGTAATATCTGATCTTGTGCAAACCATCACATACATCAAACTGCCAACTGTTGATGAATAAGGGACCTTGGACATGTATTCTATCTCCTCTTGTGTCTTGAGACACATTTCCTTAGTTAATTTGAAATGGTTGGCCAAAGGTGTATGTTGACGATTAAAATCACAACGATGAATTCCGCTCGCAAAGTATTGCTAAAGCGCTATTATCTAAACTATGCTAATAATATAATACTAGTAGGTGGGACCCCCTTGTAGAGTGGAGTCTCAAAGATAGACATATCACACATTTTTTTTGTTGTGTCGATGTTGCTTACACAGTCCTACATGGTTGACAATACAATATTGGTTTCATTTTGACATAGTAACAGGTGGATGATGCATTTTATGGGATGTTTCTGCAATTCAAGGCATATTTTTTTATGTTATGATGGGCATGTATTTATATTTTCTATGATTTAACCGTGTCAAAACTCATCGTGATCAACTACCTAGCCACATATGTACAAGAGCTTTGTTAGTGACATTACAATCAAAACAAGGAAGAAAACCTATGAAGAAAATCTTAAAGGAAAGGAAGTTATGTTTGAGCTATGTTAAAAGGTTATATGCAAATGGAAAAGTAAAAGTGATGTTAGTGCTAATCCTAACTATTATACTATGGTTGGTTAGTGGCTACGCAATTTTTATTAGATTTGATTTGGGCACATATAACATTGAAATACATATGATATGGCATAGAACTTGGCAATAGTTAATGGCTGAATGTTTGGGTGGCACATTGGGCAAGGGATATCATCGAAGATTTCAATTGTTGGGCACTAAATACATGGTTAAATGAATTGGTGAATGTTTGTATGTCTTGTACTTCGAAATTGAATAGGATAGGAGATGGAAGCGACGTGCAGTAAATGCATGTCAATCCATACTCCCCCTATGGTCCATCACCCTAGCATTGTTCTTTGTTTCATTTTCAGCCTATTAGTTGTGAAGCTCTACATTTCAGGCTTTTGGAGAAGGCTCGGCCAACTCTCCCCTTTAAGCTCTTTGTTACAGGTATGGTTATTTTTCACTCCATCCATGAATTATGCTCTGTGTATGAACAAACAATGGCTCAGTAATGCTTGGGTTTGTGTGTTCCTGAGAATTTCAACTGTGTAAATATGTGATATTTATCTCTATGATGACTGTAATTGTTGTCGATTGCAAGAAAAAGAATTGGTTTTTGTTTGAGTTGTGCATTCACTAGTTGCTTTGTTGGTTTAAAATCGGGGTGGGTCTATGTGGATAATAAGTGAATGGGTTATATATCACTCTGTATTAATGGTGGAGGGTTTCGCTCTATTTATTATTGTTGGTTGTTCCCTCACATTCATGAATGTAACCCTATCCAGTCGCATTCAAATTGCCATTCGGTTGTTGTGTATTTTCTTCATACCAGAGTCATGGTCGTGGGATATTTCTCATTGTCCTTTCACCAAAGTACCCCAAGGTCTAGTCTTAGGGTGGCCATAATGTTAATGAATACTATATGGTTGTGGGGTGATATAAGTTATACCTCAGCGTTATGCATCCTCATTGGTATTGATGTTAGTTCATCTCTTAAGAAAATGGGCAGAGAGGTTATATCTCTGTGTGTTATTTGAATAATTGTCATGGTTTAGTTAACTCCACCTCTCTTCTACAATGTAAAATTCACTATGTTCACTGGATTTTTCTACCCTACTCGTTGTTTCTTTCCTTGGTGGATAAATATTGGTTCCATTGCCCAAGATGAGAGTAATAAAGAGACCATGTGACTTACTATTGTGTCTATATCGAAAGGTATTTTACTTGTGGTTTATATGTATCTAAGGACCACCAGTTCTCTGTGCTATTGTTAAATGAGCGCTCTTGATTGTCTCATTGTATTTGTTTTCAATAGAGCTTGATTTTGATATCCAACTATTCTTGCTCCCTTTGAGAATCTTCTTGGTTGTCAAATATTGGGTTATCAGGGGAGTGGTTATGGAGTTTTTTGTCGATTTCCTATTTTTTCTTTCTATGATTAATAGTTACAATTGGGAACGAGTAATTATATACAGTTGAGGGATGTTATATTTTCATTATGATTCCATTCACTGTGTTCTTACAATGTGGTCTTAATTGAAAATTGGAAGCACATGTAATTTTTCTAGGCTCGATAAGGGTTATAGCTAATTGTGGAAATTGTGTCTGTGTGTAATTAGTTATGTTCAACTTGCATATATTATTGAATCATCGTGCATATTATAAGTGGCTATATCGACAGTAATGAGGGTCGGGTTTTATGTTGACTGTGGTTTCGTTGCAAAATCTTATTGGTTAATCTGATGAGAACTGTGTGTAATCGGGCATGTTTGGGAAGTCGGTTCGTATTTAAAAAAAGGGACTTGTGCATTTTTAAATTGGGAAACGATTGTAAATTGGAAGACAATGGATGTTTTTATTATAGTGATGCACTATGGGATAGAGTTTGAACATATTGTTGTGTGTTTTTTTTAAAAGGAAGGAAAATAAATAAAAGATCAGTGTTTTCTTAACAGGATTGTTGAAATGGAAGGTTTGTTTCGATTGTGAGTATGATTGCATAAGCTGTTCTGAATTGAGAAATTTTGGGAAATCTAAATGTTGGAACATCGAATAGTTTGATACATAGTAATGTTGGTGTGGTCTTGGTGTTTTTTAGATTGCTTCTAGTACAGAGTTATGATTATTAATTGCTTAATTTGTTTTATGAAAAGTATACATTAACTTCCTAGCCATCCTCTCATTTTTTTCGCACATTAAGAATCCCCTCACATTCCCAGATTTACTTTGCATGCCCTGTTATTATAATTAAAATATAAATAAATGGAAACTCTGTATTATAGCAATTGAAGGATGGCACGGAGATGAGTTACAATTGATATGTTTTGTTATTACAACACAGTTGATTGTTTGATGATTTGTTGAGTAGTAACCATGATCTACTCCCTTTCATTTTATCACTTTTCACTCAAGACAACCCCTTAGATATCCCAGAACCCTTATTCACCCCCTGCTCATTGACAAGTATTAAAATATTTTTATGGGTTGGATTGCATGAGTCTGATGTGTTGTTGAGCCAAACTTGGTTTCATATTTAAAGAGATGTCATGTATGGTTTGTTTAAGAATCTAGTTTCTAATAAACACTTCATACACGAATGAGCTTCTTCAGTAGAGGAAGTCATGGCCAGAATAACAAGGGAAGAGGAAATTGGAACAGAAGCCCTAGAAGGCCAAGGTTTTCGATACATTTTGATGCAGATCCACAAGAGTTGAACCAACTCTTCCAAGCTGGATTTTTCAACTGGATTGGACAAGGGGTAGTCCAACCTAGGCCATAAAGGCCTCCCTTCCAACCCCAACATGTCCCTAGCATCCCATTTCCCCCTCATGTCTCATTACAACCTGAAGTCCTGGAAAATGACAGATGGCAAGAGATTGTTCAACCAACAGTCTCCCAACATCATGGCTAGTCCAATTTCTCTCTACCTGCTCCTCCTCCACCGGTTAACCCAATTGTCCAAGTTTCCCTGCACATTCACCTATATAGTCTTCCCATGCAAGAAAGAGGATAAAAACCGAAGCCCACAATGCTCATGATAAAGGAAAAGTTGTTGTTACCCCCTCCTCTCCCTCAAGTGATTTCGCCAAATCAGTTTCATCCTACATGCACTTGAGAGATGATTTATCTCATGTTATCAGTGAGATCGGGCCTAAAGGCTCCACACATCCTAAGGCTAATTCATAGAAATAAAAGGGAGATAGTAGCAACAAAGGAAAGATTGCCTCCCAAAGTGGAAAATCTGGGTTTTGAGTGTATTTATTTATTGATTGTTGAGAACAGTTGACTGTTGAAGTTTTTGGATAACATGCTATTTTTGGATATTTTAGATATTATATTTTGGATGTGGTTTAAAATATCATTCATATTTATTTTCAAATTATGACAATGATGATGGGAGCCATAAGGAGGGATGTGTTTGATTGATTGATGATCCAGATTATTTTCGACACAAAATGAGATCGAAGATATAATAAAGCAATGTATAGAGATATCTCAGATATCCAATAATATAACAAAAATGTATCAAAGATGAAACCATAAACACAGAGATACAATAATACACAATTTTCTATTAATGAAAGAAAATGTACAAAGACTGTAAAAATACAGAGTGAAAGACTCGCTAGAATGGTGGCAGCTTATCTTTGAGAAGAGATGTGTTTGCTAATCGCATTCACAATAAGATGATTTTACAATGAGGCTCCAAAGGCCTTTTTATCATAAATAAAATCCAAAACCCTAACCCCGGAAGATGAAAAGCCAACAATTTTGTGGACTTCGTTTTGGGTAGTTTGGTGTATCAACTTCCCGGGGGTGTAACTTTGGCATATGATCTCCGTTTGGGGTGCACAATAGCTCGTTGGAAAGGTATGTTTGAGGAGATTCATTTAGGGGACTCAATCAGAGCTGTCAAATATCATTTAGAAGCTCGATCCCAAAAATAATTCATTTAGGCCCTCAAAATGGCTCTGGAAGTTAAAAACTACTAAAAATAATAAATTACCAAAATTGCAAGAAAAATGTTTTGAGCCAGTTGGAAAAGGTGGGTGGCCACCGATATCCACCTAGATCAATCCTCCCTCCTTAGGAAGAAATGGTATCCATTGAGTTGAGTGTCTGGGGGAGAGGGAAAAGCGTTTGTTGAATCTGCATCTTGATGAGCTGCTTTCCTTGTTGGAGAAGTTGTGTTGCTTAGCTTGTTGAAGGTTGTCACGAACCTATGGATGGAAGGGTTGGACATTTTTAACCAGTCTGGATACATGAGGTTCATGTGTGTAGAAGGAATCTTTACACTTTTTTGCAATCTTGTCGACCTTCTTCTATTGGATAGAAGGTGTTTAGGTCAAGGTTGTAGTGGTTGCAGTATCCTTCTATTCACCTTTTGAACAAATTTTGAAGATGTTGAATTTTGTAGTATGAGATACTACCTTGTAGCACTGTTTAGGTGGAACAATAGTCGGAACTACCTCTGGTATTCTGTAGAAATGACCCCCCAAATAAACAATGACACTACGGGGTCGAGACTCATAAACAACCTGGTGCTTCTACATATATGGATGCCCAAGAGAACATCACAATCATCCAATGGGGAAAAATCACATAATACCTCATCCTTGAAGGGTTGGATGCCGTATGAAAATCGACACTGTTGGATGACATGGAGATCTCGTCCCCAGTGAAGCCACTAGATGTTATATGGCTATGGGTGTGGTGTTGTCGACAATCCCAACTGTTTGATGACCTATGTTGAGATGAGGTTCTTCTGGCTTCTGTTATCAACAATAAAATGTAGCGGGGTCCCCTTCACCCATATATGTGAATGAAAAAGGTGCTCCCCCTCTTTAGGATCTATTGGTTCTTCTAGTTGAATTTTTGTGGTTGCGACAATAGCAGTGGGGTCTACGTCAATGATCTATCCTTTACCAGTATTTTCATAATCAAATTCTGCATAAGGGTTCGACTCCTTATCTTTGATCTTGGCCACCAATGACTATTTTGAGCGACATTCCTCAGTGTTGTGCTAGGGGATTATGTGGAAATCGCACCATTTTCTAGTGTTCTTCTTTGTCTTCCCGTGACTCTTGTTTTCTTGTGGCTTGGACTGGTTTTCGAGAGACTTTTTGTTAGGGCCGTCTTTATCGTACTTTGGTTGTTGCATATTTACAGACCCAAAATCTTGTTTGTTTTGGTGCTTAAATTTTTTCTCGATTTTAACAGCATATCGATAATCAACACTGAGTGATGAGATTTCTAGAAAATCCATTTCAGTTTGGATGTATCTGTGTGGAGCCCCATGGTATTTCAGAACCAAATGTCGCTCGGAGTCTTTGATACCCAGCTTGGTGCACAAGGTATGGAAGGTATTGGTGAACTCTGAAACTTCTTGGCCCCTCTCTTGTCGTAGTGTGGTCCATCTCATGTATTGGTCCTCATAGTTGCGAACAGGGTAATACTGTTCCTTTACCACATCCACAAAAAGTCCCAAGTGGTCTTGGCCCCATATATTATGGACTCCTATGTGGAACTTTGCTCCCAGTAAGTTTGCCACCAATGTTTGACATGGGGGAGATATTTAAGGAGTGTGAAGGTGATCTTTTCCATGTCGGAAAAATTATGAATAGAGAAATAACCTTCTAATAGATTTAACCATTTGTTTAGGGCATCCACATCTATCTGACCTTCAAATATGGGAATATCAAAATTAACCTGTACCTTGAAAGGAGAGGTGCTTCCAAAGTGGTTGTTTGATGAAGATGTGCCTGTTTCTATCGGCATGCATTGAAGGATGTGAGAAAAATTATTCATCATTTCGTCCCTCTGTCACGTGAGATCTTGTTCAAGCAACAGATTGATAGAATCATCTGCTGAGTCACTTTTATTTTCTTTTACCATGAAGGGGTTCTTGGTCATGCGAGAGCGATTGTCTTCAATAGAGACAAGCTCGAGACCAAACTTGATATAATCGAACCTTGTTGGGGACATGCCCTGAAAAAATGATCAAGATCATGTTGGATTACTAAGAGGGGTGGGGGTGAATCAGTAATAGTGCAATTATAATCCTTTTTATCCAAATTGATCCAAGTGTTATATCAAAGTAGTATTATTATCCAATAATGAGAAATAAGAAAAGAACAATCACACACATACACAGTACACCAGTGTTTTATGTGGAAACCCAAATCGGGAGAAAATGACAAAATGATTTTTCTTATATGTCTTGAAGAATTACATTCATTGGAAGCACCAAATTTTTTTTTTTTCCAGCTGCAATTGGAAGGAGGCTCCAACCCCCTAGATTCTTAGGCTATAACTGAAGGGAAGATCCAACTCCCCAATTCTCTAGCTACAACCAGAAGGAGGCTACAACCCCATATGTTCTCCAGCTACAACCGAAAGGTGGCTACAACCATCTGTCCTTGCCCCATCCTGCCACCCTGAAGTAGAAGTAGAATGATGGAACCACTGTCAACCTTTCACTGTGAGATATACCATTGTAAACATGTACCAATAAATCTAAACCATGCATCAACCATGCATCAACCTGTAATCAACCTGTACCATGAACAAGTGCATCAAACAAGCACCAACTTGTACCAAATAACCTGTAATCGACCTATACCATAAAAAACTGCATCCAACCATGTACCAAGTATGTACCAATCATGTCTCAACTACCCATCAACTATGACTCATCAATATGTACCAACATCATCAACTATACACCTCATGTATGTGCCAAATCATCAACTACTTGTCTCAACCATGTACTCAACATGTACCTCAACCAAAAGCCCTCATCAATTTCATCATCCAAATATG
>SNQJ01S0025649.1:52096-77480 GCA_010110895.2 Picea sitchensis
TAAAAACATCTTCTAGGTCACTTGGCCCCACTTTCCTTATTTTAGGGTTAACCCACTTCTAATTTCTCCATTAAATTTATCATTTAAATAATTTATTTTGTATTCACTTTGAATTATAGTACACTCATCACTTCACTTTATTAGTTACCTTTTAAAATCCCTTAAACCACTTTGACTACTTTGACCTTTTGGGGCTTCTAGATGACATGTGAGGGTTCTCCAACTTCGTAAGGCCATAACTCTCAAACCATGAGGAGTTATGTGACATTCCACATACCACCACAAATGGAATGACATGTAATATCCATATAGAATAGTATTGTCTAAAAATATATCATAACTCATACCGTTACCCATCAAACAAACTTGGGTCCATTACCAAAACCTGGGGTCTCCAACTTCTCATGGCCATAACTCTCTAACCGTGAGGAGTTATGTGACGTTCTACATACCACCGGAAATGGCATGAAAAGCAATATACATCTAGGATAGTTTCCCTAACAAATTCAATGTCCTTCATCTCATTATTCCATAATTAAGAATGGGTTCTCTTACTCCGCAAAGCGTCTTCCTGTGAGGGCTTTCACCATAAGGGGACCACTTTGGAGTTCGTCCATCTTTACTTCTTATCAACCCTGAAAAGATAATAATGAGTCATATTTACATAAAACAATCTTGGGTCCATTACCCAAACCTTTGTGTTGTGGGGCTTTCTTCAAGGGTTGACATCAATGACAACCAACCTTAATCAACAGAGTAGCCTGCTCTGATACCACTAATTCAGATTATTTTCGACATGAAATGAGAGCGAATATATAATAAATCAATGTACAAAGATATATTAGATATCCAATAATATAAAAAAAATGTATCAGATATAAAACCATAAACACAGAGATATAGTAATACACAATTTTCTATTAATGAACAAAAATGTACAAAGACTGTAAAAATACAGAGTGAAAGACTCACTAGAATGGTGGAAGCTTATCTCTAAGAAGAGAAGTGTCTGCTACTCACATTCACAAGAACATGATTTTAAAATGAGGCTCCAAAGGCCTTTTTATCATAAAGAAAATCCAAAACCCTAACCCCGGAAGATGAAAAGCCAACAGTTTTGTGGACCCCGTTTTGGGTAGTTTGGTGTTTCAACTTCCCGGGGGCATAACGTTGGCCAACGATCTCCATTTGGGGTGAACGATAGCTCGTTGGAAACGTATATTTGAGGAGATTCATTTAGGGGGATAAATTATTGCCTTTGACTATCATTGAGAATCTCAATCCCAAAAAACCTTCATTTAGGCCCTCAAAATGGCCCCGGAAGTTAAAAACTACTAAAAATACTAAATTACCAAAATTGCCAAAAAAATGTTTTGAACTAGTTGGAAAATGTGGGTGGCCACCGATATCCACTTGGATCAATCCTCCCTCATTAGGAAGAAATGGTATCCATTTCATTGATTTTCTGGGGGAGAGAGAAAAGTGTTTGCTGAATCTGCATCTTGATGAGTTGCTTGCCTTGTTGGAGAAGTTGCATTGCTTAGCTTGTTGAAGGTTGTCACAAACCTGTGGCTAGAAGGGTTGTACATTTTTAACCAATCTGAATACATGAGATGCATGTGTGTAGAAGGAATCTTTACACATTGTTGCAATATTGTCGACCTGCTTCTATTGGATAGAAGGTGCTTAGGCCGAGGCTGTAGTGGTTGCAGTATCCTTCCGTTCACCTTTTGAATAGATTGTGAAGAAGCTGAATTTTGTAGTATGAGATACTACCTTGCGGCATTGTTTAAGTGTAACAATAGTCGGAACTACCTCCAGTATTATGTAGAGATGACCCCCTAGATAAACAATGAAACTACGGGGGTCGAGACTCATAAACAAAATGGCGCTTTAACATATCTGGTTGGCCCAAGAGAACATCGGAGACATACAGTGGGGAAACATCACATAATACCTCATCCTTGAAGGGTTGGATGTTGTATGACAATCGACACTATTGTCTAACACGAAGATCTCATCCTTGGCGAAGCCACCCAATGTTGTATGGCTATGGGTGTGGTGTTGTTGACAATCCCAATTGTTTGACGACCTCTGCTGAGATGAAGTTCTTCTGGCTTATGCTATCAATAATAAAATGCAGCGGGGTCCACTTCACCCACATCTATGAATGAAAAATCCACTCCCCCTCTTCAGGATATGTTGGTTCTTCTAGTTGAATTTTTGCGATCGCGACAATAGCAGTGGGGTTTGCATCAATGATATGTCTTTTACCAGTATTTTCAGAATCAGATTCAGAATCAGAGTTCAACTCCTTATATTTGATCTCGGTCACCAATGACTATTTTGAGAGACATTCCTCGGTGTTGTGCCAGGGGATTTTGTGGAAATCACACCATTTTCCGGTGTCCTTCTTTGTCTTCCCGTGACCCTTCTTTTCTTATGGATTGGACTAGTTTTCATCAGACTATTTGTTAGGGTTGTCTTTATCATACTTTGGTTGTTACATATTTTCAGACCCAAACTCTCATTTTTTTTGGTGCTTAAATTTTTGCTCGATTTTAACAGCATATCGATAAGCAGCACTGAGTGATGAGATGTCCAGAAAATCCATTTCAGTTTGGATGTATCTGTGTAGAGCCCCACGGTATCTCAGAACCAAATTTCATTCGGAGTCTTTGATACCCATATTGGTGCGCAAGGTATGGAAGCTATATGTGAACTCTGGAACTACTTGGCCCCTCTCTTGTCGCAGTGTGGTCCATCTCATGTACTGTTCCTCATAGTTTCCAATAGAGTAATATTGTTCCTTTACCACATCCACAAAAAAATCCCAAGTGGGCTCGGCCCCATATATTCTAGACTCCTCTATGAAACTTTTCTCCTAGTAAGTTTCCCACCAATGTTTGACATGGGGGAGATCTTTAAGGAGTGCGAAGGTGATCTTTTCCCTGTCGGAAAAATTATTAATAGAGAAATAACCTTCTAATAGATTTAACCATTTGTCTAGGGCATCTGCATCTATCCAACCTTCAAATACAGGAATACCAAAATTAGCATGTACCTTGAAAGGCGAGGTTATTCCAAAGTGGTTGTTTGATGAAGATGCGCTTGTTTCTATCGGTAAATATTGAAGGATGTGGGAAAATTTCTCCATCATTTCATCCCTCTATTGCACGAGAGAATGCTCAAGCAACAAATTGATAGAATTGTCTGCTCCGTCATTTTTATTTTCTTCCACCATGGAGGGTTTCTTAGGCATGCCAGAGAGATTGTATTCAAGAGAGACAAGCTCAAGACCCAACTTTCTATACTCGAACCTCATCGGGGACATGCACTGAAAAAAATGATCAAGAGCATCCTGCTCTGATACCACTAATCTGGATTATTTTCGGCATGAAATGAGAGCGGAGATATAATAAAGAAATGTACATAGATATCTCAGATATCCAATAATACAACATAAATGTATCAAATATGAAACCATAAACACAGAGATACAGTAATACACAATTTTTTATTAATGAGCGAAAATGTACAAAGACTGTAAAAATACAGAGTGAAAGACTCGCTAGAATGGTGGCAGCTTATCTCTAAGAAGAGATGTGTCCGCTACTCGCATTCGCAAGAAGATGATTTTACAATGAAGCTCCAAAGCCCTTTTTATCATAAATAAAATCCAAAACCGTAACCCCAGAATATGAAAATCCAACAGTTTTGTGGACCCCGTTTTGGGTAGTTTGGTGTATCAACTTCCCAGGGGCATAACTTTGGCATACGATCTTCATTTGTGGCACACGGTAGCTCATTGGAAATGTATCATCGAGTAGATTCATTTAGAGGGATAATTTAGAGATTTAAATTATAATTGATAAGATCTACCCCAAAAATCCTTCATTTAGGCCCTCAAAATGGCCTCGGAAGTTAAAAACGTCTAAAAATAGTAAATTACCAAAATTGCCAGAAAACTATTTTAAACCAGTTGGAAAAGGTGGGTGGCCACTAATATCTACCTAGATCAATTGACTAGTTGTGTTTTTTGTTTGTTAAGAAACTAAAGGGAGTCACAAGGGGTCTCACCTACTAGTTATTATTTATTAAAGACCCTTATTATTAATATATTAATTCTTCCCCTAAACTAAAAGTTATTTGAGTTTTAGTTAACTTAACTAAAAGAAGTAGCTTAACTACTTCAACTAATTTTTATTTCTTAAAGGAAAAAAGAGAAGAAGGAACAAAGGGAGAATAGAAGGAGAAAGCATACTAAGGTCTGCTCTTGAGTTTTATTGAGATAGTTCAGTTTTCATTCATTCTTTAATTCATTGAAATCCTAATTCTCTTTTATGACAGCAGGGTCCTATTGTACACAACAAGATTCAAGGATAAATTACTTCATTCAGACACTTGTTTTTTAGAGGTGTTGATCTATCTTTGCTGGTCTGTGTAGACTAGTCTATTTATGAATTAAATTTCATGACTGATAAGGATATTGTGCAGAGTCGAGTGGGCAACAATCTGTGGCAAGCTAGTCCAACTTTTAAAGTTTAGTTTTTTACTTTTTGTCAGAAGTCCTTTTGTATGCTTTTCATCGGGGACATCTAAGTTTGACTTTGGTTCTAACTTCCTCATGGATTTTTGTAAAGAGAATGACTCTTTTGATTAGTTGGAATGAAATAAGCGATTTTTATTCTATCTCATCTGTGTTAATCATTGACTTGGCATTTTTTCTTTTGTCTCCACATTTACTTTTAGCATCTGTTATATTTAGAAAATTACATAAAATGTTGAATTTTACAGCAATCTTTTATTTATACAAAAATCAACCTAAGCCCTTGTAACCAATACTTGTGGATTAGGAAACAAATTTTGAGGCTATAAACATAGGGTGATATTCCCGTCTATTTTGCCTTAGCCAAGCAAGATCTGAAAATGACTGAGTAAGATCATTTCATATCTTTTCCTCAACATTTATTTGGTGACCATACTGGGGAGATCTTCCATATCTCTCTGGTTATTTTTTTTATTACCATTGAATATATCTACTTTTCTGATATTGATTCTTTGAATGTTTCATTTCTTAATGATTGTACCTGTTGCAAGGCAGCGTAATATTGAGCACGGTCTTCAAGATCAAACCATCATTTCTTTAAACTTGTTTAACACCATCTTAGATACTGCTAATACCCAGGTTGAGCTTAATCATTCATGGGCAACAATTGAACAAGACATAAGTGCCCAAGAACATTGGGAATCTAGGCATAGACAGGTTAGGAATCAACCATAATTTTCTTTTTCCTTCATCTTTTATCTTCTTTTCATGTCCTTAGACCCTCCTGTTTCTAGGAGAAGAAGAGGTTTATCACCAGGAATTAATCCTATTATTGAAATAGGAAGAAGGAATGTTGTGTAGGCAACCCAAAATAGTACTCTAAGGAGAACCTTGTCCGATTCATCCAGTTCGTATTCCTCTCCCTTACCTATCATCCACAAGATGTCATCTAGTGGTGGCTCTGGTGGCACTAGAGGTGCTTCTTAATCTCAATCTTTAGATTCGTCAATGATTGGTAGCTTATATAGTCACCAAGTCCCTGTCCAATCTACCACAAACCCAACCAAAGTCATTAAAAAGTATGGGCTTTTTCAGTTTGAATAAGATGCTACAACCATCTCGTGGCATGTTTCCTCCCCTCTTAACCTAGCACCTACTACTCATCCACTTCCTAAATTCAAAGAGCATCTCCCTATATTTTCAGGGAATAACACTGTCACTACAAATGAACACTTGGTGGTATTTTCCAATGCATGTCACAACATAGGAGCCAATGACAACGATACTTGTATGCGCTTATTTGTCAATTCCCTTGAAGGGAAGGTTGCGACCAATTTCTTCAATCTCCCTCCTAATATTTTTTCTAGTTGGGAGGAGTTAGTCTATTGGTTCAAATATACCTATGGTAAATCCAATATCTCAGTCGAGCAGTTACGAGAATACAATAACATCGCTTATAAGGATGGTGAGACTATCAAGCCCTTCAACTTGTGTTTCACCAAGTTATACAATCAAATCCCTGAACTCATTCGACCTCAGAACCAAGCTGCTTTCATGCATTATTATAATGCATTACCTTCCCCCTATCGTCACAGGCTTGAAGAAAAGGCCATTGATAACCTTGGTTCCACTCTACATGCTTGTTTAGAGTATGAAGAACATGTTGAAATAACATGTCTTCCTAAGGGAGATTTAGTTAAACAAACTGGTATGTCCACCCTCTTACAGCTTATACAAGACATGAATAATCAAATGATAGCATATGAGAAAAAAGGAAATGTATCCTCTCTTACCCCTGGAGCTCCATCTTCTTCTACACCCCCCTTTAGAAATCAAGATGAAAATAATTTTCAACCTAAAGCTATCATGCCTTGTAGTTGGTGTAAATTTTGTGAGGAAAAACATGAGGAAAGTACATGTGAGGTAAAGAAGAATGTCAGAGATAAAATATTTGGAAAGAGACCTAAGACTACCATCGTTGTCCTAGACTTTTCATAGCCAGAAGATATTATGATCATAAATACTAGGAATAAATCCTATGCTCCCAAAAGAAAATATGATCCTCCCCGCACTTCTTCTAGCCCAAGCTCATCCTCACCAGCTGCTACTATTCAGGTGCCTAAGGCTCCTGACAGTCAAGGAACTACCTACACTCTCCCCTCTTCCAAATGCAACATTCTAAATCAGTTGGCCAATATCAAAGAAGATGCAACCCTTCTGGACATGTTTGTCATCCCTGAACAACATAAGCATCTAAAACAATTCATGGAAGGAAAATATTTCATTGCAGCTATTGAAACAATTCTTAAATTTTTTTATCCCTAAGACCTAAACTTTCCTTTTTCGGGTTTCGGATTTTCATAAAACACAAGTTTCGTTATCATTCCCAAACACACGATACCGATTTCCCGAAGAACTCAATTATTTAAATAATAAAAGGAAAAAAACCTAAAAGTATTATAAGAATCCCGACGCATTTTCTATAAAATTATTTTAATCATGATAAGCTTTAAACATAATGAATTTAAGGTTAACTTTAAAGAGTTTTTGGGATTCGAGGTTTGCTGAAAACATATTTTTCAATACAAGTTGAATCACGAAATCCCGATCCCTGATTTCCCGAAATAAAGAGAGTTAGTTAAAATGCTAATTAACTAATTCTCTAATGCAAAAAGTTAAGACTTAAGTTAATCATTTCATGCTTTTGGGATTCAGGGTTCAGTGATAACACATCTCTTGTCAAAACAATCCCTGAAATCCCGAATCGAAAAATCCTGACCCATAATTTGTGTTAAACCGAACTAACTCTGTTTTGTCCTTAACCCCGATTAGTTAGTTAATTAAGATGAATTTAAGACTTATTTTTAAACACGTCGCGATTTCGCAACTTCAGAAATCGGGATTCATCAATGACATACTTCTTGTCAAAATGATCCCTGAAGTCCCAAAATGCTTAATATCAATCAATTACAATGCTAAAACGTTAAAGTCTTAATTAACCTTGTCGCGATTTCATGATTTTGGAAATTGGATTTCGAGATAACATACCTTTTGAAAATACTATCCCCAAAATCCCGAAAAAACAAAATCTTGACTCTTAATCCATGATTAGCACAAATTAACCTTTTTCCAAAGCATGATTAATGATAATCATTTTTCAGGGTTTCATTCATGTTTCGGTTTCCGATTGAGTAAAATGTTCCGATTTTTTTTTTAAATTCAAAGGCGCCAAAATACAGCCATTTTAAATAAAGAATAACTGGTGATACGTGGTACTAATGCGTATCTCAGTAAAATATCTACTGCATTAAATGTCTTAAATTCTTGTCAGCTACGTCAATCCTGTCATTGTTAAATGAATTAAAAGAGCATTTGAATGTTTGTGTTTTCATTTTATCAAGCGCAAGAAGCATTCAGCTGAGCTCATTCATTTCTTTTCTGTGACAGGTTTTCCATTTAACGTAAAGTCATGGCACCAAAAAAGGCACTGAAGAAGAGTGAAGACACACTTGCTATAGACTCCATTAAATATTGGACTCAAATCTCTGAATTTCTGGAATGTGAATTCAAGAATGCTCATCCTGATTCTGAGAATCACTATCGGGACATAGCAGAATCAGAGCTTCACAAGATCACCGCGTGCCCATGGCTCATGGCATACAATGATATGATTAGTTGGGCCCTGGAAAAGGTCAATATCCCAATGAGGAACATCTTAAACGATCAAGGAGTCATCATCGGCTCATTCAGGCCAGAACATATACAAGTAATGTATAAACTCTCGCCAAATCCTAAACATACTTTTAATGCCGAGTTTTTAGCAGAATTTCAGAGGAAAGAATGCACCGAGGTAGACTGGACTTATCCTGATATAATTAGAGACTGGTGGATATGTCCATCAAAATTTAGGGCCGATACCCATGGGGTTTATGCTACAACATCCTTGAATGAATACATGGTCTACGTAGCCATTATGCTATGTAGACTTTTTGGGAGAAAAGATCCCTGCCATTTTCATGCAGATTGGGTGCCCTTTTTAGAAGAAGCTTCAGAAGAATATGCTTTTAACTGGAGTAAGATTTTGCAAGATAACCTAACACATGAAATCTCAAACTACAGAGTTGCAAAATTAAAGGAACAACCAGTGGCCTTTTACATGTTAGCATACATTATGGATGCAATATGCTATGTGACTCCTTTTCCCTTAATGAATTGGAGTTGGAACATAACCTATCCAAAACCCATTCATGAATATCATTCTGCCCTTTGGGAAGAAAATGCTAAGGATGCATTTTATGAAATTTGTCATTTTGTTATAATTCCGATGCATAAAATAGATTTTGGATGCGAACCCCCTCGCATTTCTGATACAGTCACAGAAAATCTTAAAGAAATAGTTGACTGGTTTATTGATGAGAATTTTTCCTACATTAGGGTTTATGGTTGTTCTATTTCTCCTCATGCACTCCCTAAATTCCTACCGGACAGATTGGTGTGTAGAGAGGTAGCCCACCAGATAGTAAAAGGTGGCATTGGATTAGAGCTAAAGGCAGCTCAGAAGAAGTCATGGCCAACTTTCCCTGTACATATTAGGAAATTTTCATTACTGAATATAGGCCACTCTAAAGTAGAGGCTGAATCACCAGAAGAAGTAAAATTGGTAGATATGGAACACAGAAAGCATGACCCCTATCAATTAGTAAGCAAACATTTGGTGCATTGTTATTTAAAAGTCTATGAGCATGAAACATCTATTTATGATGACGTATTCAAGGAGGTTAAATCCTATGAAGAGGTATTGAATAGAGTACAGGCCCTGCCACCTGACTCACAGATTGGTTTCACGTCATTCCAGAGCCATAGGCGAAGTTGTTTACCCAAAAGTTTGTAGGGCAAAGCTACTACCTCACCTCCAGAGCAGGAAGGGCCTCCCCCAGGCTTTGAAACAAATGTACAAGACAAAGAAAATACTAAAGGCAAGATGAAGTATACTAGAATACCCTCACAAGACACAGAAATTTCCCAAACAAAAGAATCATAGGCAGGGAAGGGAAAGGAGCTAGAAACATCCCCAGAAATCCCTAAAGATGTTCCAGAAAAGACAGGAGGAACAACATCAATAGAACTTGAAAGTCCCATTACTTCCTTGACTCCATTGCAGTCCACTTATGGAAACCCCCACGAGGATGTTCCTTGAGCTCTGTATGTCAGTGATCTAGAGCCAATTTCTAGGGATGAGATTACTTCATCAGATTATTTTTTCAGTAAAAAGAGAAGGGCAATCTTGAAATAGGAAATCCATCCAAGATGATATGGGATGGTTAAAAAGCATAGGGTCATTATAGATGGAAAGAAACTTAAAGATGGAGAATTTGCTACAGATATAGCAGGCACAATGGGAGCTTTAGCGTCAGAAAATTTATATTTTGTGGGCAGTTTGACAACTATGTTGGAACAAAAAGACCAAACGATAGCTCAGCTACAGGGTAAATTGAAAGAAACCGAAAGAAATATCAGTTGGGGAATAAAAAGGGGTCTAGAACAAGCTAGATTAAAAGATATTTAAGAGATTCAGAAAATGAAAACAAGCTTAGAAGAAACAAATCAGATAATACAGGTCACTCAGGCACGGGTCCTAAAGCAAAAAGAAGCAAATAAATAATTACAAGATAAGATTAGCACTATTTCAAATCAAGGGGTAGAGCTTGAAATTTTCCAGGCTCGGGTATTGGGAATACATTTGAAGATAGAAGAAGAACAACAGAAAGTGTTTTTAAATCTAGAAGTTGTCCAGAATTACTTTCAGGAAACAAATAAATCTTTGGAGAATGTTCTCCAGAAAGAAAGAGAAGTGAAAGCGGCCAGAATGACTTTCCAAAAAGCAGTTCCCTTTCAACAAAGGAAGAGGTCGGAAAGATTCAGAAACTATCCATTTCAGAACAGGTTAAAGGAGATGTAATACTCAAAGTGTGGGAAGCAGACCTGGCCAAAAATAAAAGAATAACCAGAGATGTCAATGATGATTGTCAAGGAATTTTTGATCTCTTAGAAAAAACTTCATTGAATATTGGAAAAAACTGATTGTTCTGGGTTATTAGGAGAGATTAACATTGTCAAGCACCAGCTAAGGTTCAAGGAAGATTTGGAGGAAATGAAGGTAGAGATCCCAAAAATTAAGTTAATCAATATCACCGAAATCGACAAATGGATAGTGATACCGAACTTAAAGTTGCAAACTATTAAGTTCACAAGGAAGATAATAGATGATCGTTTGCCCGAATTACAGAAAAGATTCTTCATATTTGAAGCAAAAGAGATACTAGACGTTCCCAGAGTTTTGGTAAAGTTTTTGGGAAAGTCTATTCACTGTCTTGAGGCAGAAGAAGGAAGTTCAACAACACAAACATAAAAATACTCTTTTGAATATTTTCATCATTAGAATAATAAAGCAGTTAGAAAAGAAATGTAAACGGTTTGACATTATTCATACATGTAACCGTAGTCTTAGGAAGTTGGTTAATCACCAACGGGAAAACATTTGATGATCATGTATAAATATATTTTTAGAAGACTGAGAACGGGCTTTGGGTTTTTTGAGAGAGCCGATTGTGTTAAAAGTTTTCCAATCCACTGTGAAATACGATACAAATGAGATTCTGAATCCTGCCAACTTGTAGCTATGTGTTCTTTAACCTTGTTTACCATATTTTTCTATGTTTCCCTCTAAATGTATTTCTAATGAATGATCAATTTGAAGTTTATTTTATACATCTTTTATATTTTAGATTGATTTGGTTATCAAATTATTTACAGCTTTTCCTCTGAAATTGCTATCAGTAATTTTAAGACCTATGGATCATTTGAACCATGCTATTTAACACTTCATTAGAAATCTCGTTTTCTTCTTTATTTCCTGTTACAATATGAGATTCTTTCTTGATTAAAGCCTCATATTTTTCAGCAGTATTTCTTTGTTATTTTATGATTCTCAAATTGTTTCAAGTCCAGGAAACGACCGTAACTATATTTATGTTATTATTTTGAATTTCAAAACTATTTTTCCTATTCTCATCTCTTAAAAAACCGAAGTAATAATTTATCAAATTCATTCACAACTAAATAAAATTTTATTCCCCATGACTGTCCCAAATAACAGACAGCTCAACATAGAACCTAGTCTCCAAGATCAAACTAGTATTGCTTTAAACCTATTTAAAACTATTCTGCAAACAACGACTAACCGGGTTGAATTAGAAAGTTCATGGGCTACTATTGAGAGAGATATCAACATCCAAGAACAATGGGAAGCTAGATAGAGACAGTTGAGAAACTGATTCTGCTTTACCCTTCTTTTTGGTTCTTATCCTTTAATTACCTTTACCTTTATGGATGCCTTGACGGTATACTTTACAGCCTTAAAGTATAAGCTCAGGAACAACATCTTTTTGGCATCGTTGCCGGGGATGAAGAAAGGAATCTGTTCCCTGGGAAGAACGACATTGACACTTTCTTTCTTTGATAGTGAACAAGGATAGAAAACCTTCTAAGGCTACCTTTATTTTTCACTTGGCGACTCCACGATAAGTAAACTAGCTATTAGCCAAAAGAACACCAGAAAGAACTCGGACAGCGAGTAGACCTCGCCAGTCTCCGATCTAGAAAAGAATTTAAAATAATGAAGATCACTTATACAAGTCTTTTTACCCATACGTACTATTTGTCAGCCTGACTTTATGCAGTTGAACGTTTAGAAAGCACCTGAAAGATCTATCTCACTTCCCCTCTCATATGATATGTTCTCTTTTCCTGAGGTTTTCTCCCCAAATTACTGAGAATCTTCTCCTCATGCATTCCGAGCTTCAGCCTCAAATCTACCAATGGCCACACAAGGAGGTGTTGGAGCTGGAGGTGGTGCCCCAGGAGGACCAGTAGGTGGTCAAGTACCGCTTCTTGGAATCTTCGCTAAAGTAGCTGCTAGATATGCTCCCCTTGTCCTCCCCATTCCCCTACACAATCTCCCCAAAAATTATATGAAAAGCCTTCCAAAATTCATAGGGGAAGGGGATTTGACCGCCCAAGAACATATAAACTTCTTTGACCAATTTGCTGACATCCTCGGAATAGAACATGAAGATGTCTATTCTAGACTCCTCGTTCTGATCCTTAGTAGCCGGATCTCTGAGATATTACGAGGAACTTGAAAGCGCTTTTATTAGACAATGGGGAGAGAGGAAGGACCACCTCTACTACCTGACTAAATTTGGAGCCCTTAGAAAGAAAAACTCAGAATCTGTTCTAGAATTCACACAAAGGTTCAACAAGTTTTATAATAAAATCCTGCTTGAGGTCAAACCTTCACAACCTGCAACAAAGGTGACTTTTGCTGGTGCTTTTGATCCCAATTTCGCCTTATTATTGAGAGAAAGGAGATCAACAGATCTCATGAAAATGCAGGATGATGCTCTTGAGATTGAATCGAACATGATGGCATCAGGGTAATTAAAAGCAAAAATAGAAACCGGGAACAAAGAAAATAGGAAATTCAAAGAGCAAGGTGGACCCTCAGGATCAGGGAAATCCTCTGGAGATAAAATAGACAAGATGGCTAGGGTAATTAGAGAACTTTCAAATAAGATCTCAAAAATGGAACTAGAGAAATCAAAGAGAGATAATTTCACTAGGAAGGATTTTAGAAGGAATCTTGATCCTCAGGCCTCACAGAAAATAATTAAAAATGAAGATAAAAAAATCCCAACCCCCTTCAAAAGTGAAAATGTCATTGGAGAGGAAGATCTAGAATATTTTGAAGATCTTGATGAGAATATTAATAATCTTGGTGACGATAATAAATCACCTTATTTATCGAGACAAGATTACGAAAAATCCTTAAATAAAGAAATTACATCGGAAGACAATGTTAGCAACGACACATATGAAAATTTGGCTTATCAGGGTATCGCAGACGATATTATAGCCAAACTAAAAGAAAAATATAACTTAAGACCTAGGAACAAAAGTCTCCCAACTGTTGCAACAAAAAATATCTTGCCAAGGGGCGAAACTGATGAGGTGACTCCAAAAGTTGCTGACAAAAAGACTGCAAAAACTCACACTGCTAACATGCAACCTGTCCAGTTGAAGCTAGTAGGAACACTCGCTGTGAAGACACAGGCTCTTGTAAATGAAAACAAGTCTGCACCACAAAGAAAAGCTGAAAAGAAAGGAATCGAGGCCCCAAACATAGAAAACAACAAGGCCCTAGGAAATTTTAATCTGGAAAATGAAATAAATAAAATCCAAATTCCTATTCCCCTTGTTGAACTAGCTAAAAATCCCATATACAGAAAACAAATTGCCAAGATGATTATCTTTTCCGAAGATGAAAGCCAGGCCGATGTCATCAACTTAGAAGATGACAAGCCGAACATAGTCTTTAGTCCACATTTCGAAGGTGCGAGAGACACTGTGGCCCCCTTTTATATCATGTTAACCTTGTTTGATCACCTACTCCATAACTATATGCTAGATTTCGGAGCTTCTCACAATGTGATGCCAAAGGAAATTATGGAGAAACTCAGTCTCGAAATCACAAGGCCTTATGGTGACTTATATTATTTTGATTCAAGAAAAGTCAAATGCATAGGCATGATTAAAGACCTGGTGGTAGGTCTGGCACAAATACCTGCAAAAAGCATTCTTATGGATGTAATGGTCGCTGACATCCCTCCGAAGTATGGTATGCTATTATCTAGGTCATGGGGTGCCAAGCTTGGAGGATCTCTCCAACTAGATATGACATACGCTACAATTCTAGTTTTCGGAGGACAATACATGCATCTTTACAGAGAGACTAGGTTGGCATTCACGGTAGGTGATCCACATAACCCAAATAATCATCCTGTTGATATTGCTGACCAAGATTTAGGAAATTGTATATAATCTATTGATGATGATTTTGAAGTAGATATAGACAAAAGTTGTATAGAAGAAAAAACCGAAAAAGAAGAAATAAAAAAAAATGTATATAGCATTGGTGTATGGAAGATGTATTTTGACGGTGCTTCATCTTTCCTTGGAGCTGGAGCTAGGGCACTCCTTGTGGATCCCGATGATCAATTTGTAATCCCCTTTTCATATAGGCTTCAGTGGAATGTGGATTATACAAATAATGTATGTGAGTATGAAGCTTTAGTGCTAGGATTAGAAGCCGCTAGGAGGATGAAAATAAAGAAACTCGAAGTCTTTGGCGACGCTGAGTTAATCATAAAACGGGTGAATCAATAGTACCAGGCCAAATATCCTAGGTTGAGGTCCTATAGAAATTGTGTCTGGGATCTAATCGAGAATTTCTTCTCCTCTATGAATGTTCATTTCGTCCCAAAGACTGAAAACCAATAGGCTGACGTATTAGCCAAAGCAACATCAACTTTCACACCTCCTACCACGTTTAAATTAAAGTATCACATACAAATGAGACATCGACCTTCGATACTGAATAACATACAACATTGGCAAGTCTTTGAGGACGATGAACAGCTTCGCAAATTTTTAGAATCAATAGATGAATTTGCAGAAACGCATACTGATCAAGAAAATCAAAATGATCCCATTTGGATCATGCAGGAGGGGGAGGATTCTAAAGAGTTTCACGATAAAATTGCGAATCACCGAATGCTCGTTCTCAAGAATAACCAGATTCCCAAGGGCCTAATTCCCTTGGAAAGATTATTCAATCAAGATGATATCCCTTCAAAAACCACCCTACAGCCCCAACCTGAAGAGGTTGAGGACTGTGACATAGGAACTAAAGAAAACCCTCAGATGGTAAAACTATCCAAATATCTATCTATAGAAACCAAAAATAAATACACGGAGTTTCTTAGAAAGTACAAAGACATTTTCGCTTGGTCATATGAAGAACTAAGAACCTACGACACCTCTATGATCGAACATAAGATACCCCTGAAGCCTGGTGTCAAACCCTTTAAACAAAAACTCTGAAAATTCAACCCCATCTTATTACCTGTTATCGAACGGGAAGTCAAAAAACTCATTGATGCAAAGATAATCGTACCACTGAGATATTCCGTTTGGGTAGCAAACCTGGTCCCGGTTAGGAAGAAAAACGGGGAAATTAGACTGTGTGTCGATTTTAGAAATCTTAATAAATCCTCTCTCAAAGATAATTACCCCCTACCTAAAATGGATCACGTTTTAGAAAAAGTGGTAGGAGCTAATAGGATGTCAATGATCGACAGATTTTTAGGTTACAATCAAATTGCCATCAGTGATCATGATAAAGAAAAAATAGCCTTTACCACTCCTTGGGGTACATTTATGTATGATAAGATGTCGTTTGGTCTGATGAATGCAGGTGCTACTTTTCAACGGGCAATAGATATCGCTTTCGTTGGCGAATGGGACAAATTTGTAGTTATTTATTTGGATGACCTAACTGTTTTTTCTAAATTGGATGAAGATCATCTGATACATCTCAAGCAGACATTTGAGAAATCCCGCAGGTTTGGTCTGTCCTTAAATCCTAAAATGTCTCACTTCGCTATGCAAGAAGGCAAGCTTTTGGGCTATATTGTATCCCGATATGGAATTAGAATTGACCCTAAAAGAGTTGAAGCTATAGACACAATATGTATTCCTAGGAATGTGAAAGAAATTCAATCATTCTTAGGAAAGATAAAGTTTTTGAGAAGATTTATTCCAAATTTCACTGAAATCGTGAAATTGATCGCAGATATGCTTAGGAAAAACAACGAAGTGAAATGGACAGCAGAAGCTAAAGCATCCTTTGCATGCATCAAGAAGGTTATAAGCGAGGCACATGTACTAGCGAGCCCTAATTATCTCAAGGATTTCCTTATTTTCTCATTTGCCTCTGAACACACACCAGGGATGATTTTAGGGGCTAAATTTCGTTGATGGGCTAATTTTCCATGTTTTTTTCAAAAAAGAGATTCTCTATTTTAAAAATGATTCGCCCAAATTCTATAGCATAAAATTATTTTACCTTAAAAATCGCCAAAATTTTATAAAAACTATATAAAATTCTTATAAATTTGAATATTTTTACAAAAATGTCGCCAAACATTTATAGTTGGCATATGAAGGATTAGTAAGATTTGCCAAGGTTTCTACATTTTAAAATTAATTTCCATCCTTAAAATCATCCCTGACACACACTCGCTGTGGTACTCCTTCAAAAGAACGAAGAAGGTTTCGAGCAACCGATAGCCTTCTTTAGCAAAAGTCTCCGAGATGCCGAACTCAGATATAATATAATGGAAAAACAAGCATATGCTATGGTAAAAGCGTTAAAGGCTTTCAGAACCTATGTTTTTTATTCTAAGGTGATTGCATATGTACCTACTAGCTCCGTAAAAGATATTTTGGTTCAGGCAGACAGTGATGGAAAAAGAGGATGATGGCTTGCCAAAATTCAAGAGTTCGACTTGAAGATAAAACCAACAAAATTAGTAAAGGGGCAAGGCTTAGCTAAACTCTTAGCTGAATCCAATTTCAGAGATCTCGGGATAAACAACTCTCAGGGGAAGGAAGAGTGGGTAGACATGAATGAACTTGAGGATCAAATAGCTGAAATCCGAATCGAAGAGAAATTTGCTTCATCAAATTGGTACAAGGACATAGTATCCTACTTGTTGAAATTGAAATGCCCAAGTGACTTGTCCTCATCCAAAGCAAGAACGTTGAAGCTGCATGCGGTCAAGTACTGTATTTTTGAAAAACAATTGTATTGGAAGGACCCGCTTGGCTTCCTCTTGGTCTGTCTGGTCGAATCAGAAACAGAAAAGGTCGTAAGGCAATTTCACGAAGGAGTGTGTGGAGAACACCACGCCTGGAGGGCTACGGCTTATAAGATCCTGAGGGCTGGGTATTATTGGCCCAAACTTTTCTCCCAAAATTTTCTCAGACATCAATGCCAAGGTACGAGCTTGCAGCCCTTGCCAATTTTTTGCAGGCAAACATAAACTCCCAGCAATGCCATTGATTCCAGTCAAAACGGAAGCTCCTTTTCAAAAATGGGGATTAGATTTCATTAGCGAAATTAATCCTCATTCTAGTGCTCAACACAAATGGACCCTAACCGCTATAGACTACTTCACCAAATGGGTGGAAGCTATTCCAACTAGAAAGGCTACTGATTCAGTGGTAATAGATTTCTTAGAAGAAAATATTTTGTCTAGGTTCGGCTGTCCCAGAAAGATAGTCATAGACAACGCACAAGCTTTTAAATCTATGGCTATGGTCAGTTTTTGCCAAAAATATAATATTGTGTTTGGTCACTCCATAGCATACTACCCTCAGGGAAATGGTCTGGTCGAATCTTGAAACACGAGCTTAATAAGTATAATTAAGAAAGTGTTAAGCGAAAATAAAAAGTCTTGGCATGTGCATTTGAAATACGCTCTGTGGGAAAATCGGATAGGCACGAAAAATTCTATTGGCACTTCTCCCTTCCAAATGGTATATGGACAGATGTAGTGTTGCCTATAAACCTAGCACTTCCTGTAATGAAACTATGGCAAGATGAGAAAGAAGAACCAAACCCTGTCACAAGAAGGATAAATTAGCTGATTGAAGTCTAGCAGCACAGGGTGGTAGTGGATGAAAGGCTGCAGAAATACCAAGATGACATGAAAGTGTTATTTGATCGTAAAGCCAAAGACAGAAATTTTCTCCCCGGAGATTTGGTTTTGAAATGGGATGCTAGGAAGGAGGATTTAGGAAAAAATGGTAAATTTGATCACATCTGGTACGGACCATTCAAGGTTGCATCTCCTGAAGGAAAGAATTCATTTCTGCTAGAAAATTTGGATGGTAAAATCCTAAACGCCCCCGTCAATGAGCATTTTTTAAAACATTATATGGAATAATTGATTTTCAGAATTCCCACTGTATATACCATTTTGTTTAGTCTTTTATTTCATAACTTTCTTTGGGAAGTCTACTTTCATTCTGTAAATAAAGGAAAATAAATTAAAATTGGTTTATGTCTCTTTTAGAAATAAGGATACAAAATTCTTAATGTATCCAATTCCTTAAAACCCTGATACTTTTCATATTGTTCTTTCATAGGATTATGGCTGACAACCCAACAAGTAAAAGCAACAAATATACAACCTTAAAGCGGAAGATAAATTTGCCAAAAATAGGTGATAGATAAGATTTTCTGTTATTTCAAAAAGAGAATGAAAATGGTAAGTCAAAGGTTTGAGTCCCAACAAAGTTTATTTTGTGAAAACAAAGATTTTGTATCAAAAATTGCGTTGATTATCTCGTAAGATTCTGAAAAAAAAAAAAAAGTTTTCAAAATCTAGGCTTTAAGGGTTTCACTTAGAACAAGATAGGAGGTACATAAAGTAAAAATATTTAAGAGAGAGTTCCAAGAGTTGGGTTTAATTTATGACCTCTATTTTTCGACTTCCAGATCATTCTACGTCCCCTCTTTCTACCCTCAGTTCTGAATCAAGCTTCTTTTTCGGGGTTCCCATAGAGGGAGAAGAGATTACGTCTTAACTTTTGAAATTGAAATACAGTTCTTAATCAGTAAGACCAGTCCTCATATTTATTACTCTCCGACTAAACATGGTTATGCTTAGGCGAATCCTGACTCTCCTATGTCTCTTAATAGTTTTTCTGAGGATTTAAGCTTGCTCAAAGGAAGACTCCTGAAATTAATCTCCCCCTTTTTCTCTACAGACTAAGGTGTTTTGAAAGTTGAGAAAAGGTTGGTCTAGAGTAATCAAAACAGGTTGACAAACCTCCATTGCAATTTTTACATAGATACCACCCCTGGTATATTAAGTATCATTGATTGCCCCCGCTTCGTATTCATAAAGTAAATATAAGACAGATGGTGAAAGGAAATTCATATTTTATTGCCCCCATCTAGTCCAAAAGATGATGAAAGGAAATTCATTTAAATGATTGCCCTCGTATAGTATAAAAAGATAGATAACTTCACCGGGGTACTGAACAGGCTCGTTGGTAGTGATGCAATATCTGAGGTTAAATGTATAATTAGCATTCGAAGCGGTGAAAGGAAATTCAGTAAAAAGGGACAGATAACTTCACCGAGTACTGAACAAGCTCACTAGCAGTGAAGCAATATCTGAGGTATCTGTAAGTTTGTCATACTTAAATACCACTCTACTCTAGTTACCAGTTTTTTCGAAACCGGATCTGCATCCTAAGTCTAGACAGGGCTCCCCATTAAAAAAATGAATTTTGCTTCGTTTGATGCAAGACGAAAGCCACAAATCTGTTGAGTTTCCTAAGATTGTTTTCATCATATTAATGCTAACTTAATTTCAGTAACGAGAAGGAGAATATCATGAATGAGACTGCAACTGAGTTTACAACAAATGAGAACTTTGAAAATATTTTCAGAAATAAAAATGAAATCTCTTTTTTCCTCTGTATCCCCTTCCTTAGCAATTTCTGCAGGGATAAACCCTTGACCCCATTAACCCAATGAAGGCACTAAGTCTACATGTTCTCCTCGTCCCACAAGGAGACAAGGTCCCCAGTTGGAGCCTATGTTGAAACAATTCTTAATTTTTTTGTCCCTAAGACCTAAACTTTCCTTTTTCAGGTTTCGGCTTTTCATAAAACACAAGTTTTGTTATCATTCCCAAACACATGGTACCGATTTCCTGAATAACTCAATTATTTAAATAATAAAAGGAAAAAAACCTAAAAGTATTATAAGAATCCCGACGCATTTTCTATAAAATTATTTTAATCATGATAAGATTTAAACTTAATGGATTTAAGGTTAACTTTAAAGAGTTTTCGAGATTCGGGGTTTGCTGAAAACATATTTTTCAATACAAATTGAATCGCGAAATCTTGATCCCCGATTTCCCAAAATAAAGAGAGTTAGTTAAAATGCTAATTAATTAATTCTCTAACGCAAAAAGTTAAGACTTAAGTTAATCATTTCACGATTTCAGGATTCGGGGTTCAGTGATAACACATCTCTTGTCAAAACAATCCCCGAAGTCTCGAATCGTGAAATCTCGACCCATAATTTGTGTTAAACTGAACTAACTCTGTTTTGTCCTTAACCCTGATTAGTTGATGAATTTAAGTCTTATTTTTAAACACGTCGCGATTTTGCAACTTCGAAAATCGGGATTCATCAATGACATACTTCTTGTCAAAATGATCCACAAAGTCCCGAAATGCTTAATATCAATCAATTGCTTTGCTAAAACGTTTAAGTCTTAATTAACCTTGTTGCGATTTCATGATTTTGAAAATCGGATTTCGAGATAACATACCTTTCGACAATACTATCCCTGAAATCCCGAAAAAACAAAATCTTGACTCTTAATTAGTGATTAGCACAAATTAACCTTTTTCCAAAGCATGATTAATGATAATCATATTTCAGGATTTCATTCATGTTTCGATTTCCGATTGAGTAAAATGTTCCAAGTTTTTTTTTTTAAATTGAAAGGCACCAAAATACGACCATTTTAAATAAAGAATAACTGGTGATACCTGGTACTAATGCGTATCTCAGTAAAATATCTACCGCATTAAATGTCTTAAATTCTTGTCAGTTGCGCCAATCCTGTCATTGTTAAATGAATTAAAAGAGCATTTGAATGTCTTTGTTTTCATTTTATCAAGCGTAAGAAACATTCAGCTGAGCTCATTCATTCCTTTTCTATGACAGGTTTTCCATTTAACGTAAATTCATGGCACCGAAAAAGGCACCAAAGAAGAGTGAAGATACACAGGAAGGAGATATCATCTCCGACACCACGCCACATGCTATAGACTCCATTAAATCTTGGACTCAAATCTCTAAATTTTTGGAATGTGAATTCAAGAATGCTCATCCTGATTCTGAGAATCACTATCGGGACATAGCAGAATCAGATCTTCATAAGATCGCCGTGCGCCCTCGGCTTGTGGCATACAATGATATGATCGGTTGGGCCCTGGAAAAGGTCGATATCTCGACGAGGAGCATCTTAAACGATCAAGGAGTGATCATCGGCTCATCCAGGCTAGAACATATACACGTAATGTATAAACTCTCGCCAAATCCTAAACATACTTTTAGTGCCAAGTTTTTAGCAGAATTTCAGAGGAAAGAATGCACCGAGGTAGACCGGATTTATCCTAATATAATTAGAGACTGGTGGAGATGTCCATCAAAATTTAGGGATGATTACCATGGGGTTTATGCTACAGCATCCTTGACTGAATACATGGTCTATGTAGCCATTATGCTGTGTAGACTTTTCAGGAGAAAAGATCCTTGCTGTTTTCATGTAGATTGGGTGCCCTTTTTATAAGAAGCTTCAGAACAATATGCTTTTAACTAGAGTAATATTTTGTCAGATAACCTAACACAAGAAATATCAAACTACAGAGTTGCAAAATTAAAGGGACAACCAGTGGCCTTTTACATGCCAGCAAACATTATGGATGCAATCTGCTATGTGACTCCTTTTCCCTTAATGAATTGGAGTTGGAACATAACCTGTCCAGAACCCATTCATGAATATCATTCTGCCCTTTGGGAAGAAAATGCTAAGGATTCATTTTATGAAATTTTTCATTTTGTTATAATTCCGATGCATAAAATAGATTTTGGATGCGAACCCCCTTGCATTTCTGATACAGTCACAGAAAATCTTAAAGCAATAGCCGACTGGTTTATTGACAAGAATTTTTCCTACATTAGGGTTTATGGTTGTTCTATTCCCCCTCATGCACTCCCTAAATTCCTATCGGATAGATTGGTGTGTAGAGAGGTATCCCACCAAATAGTAAAAGGCGGCATTGGATTAGAGCTAAAGGAAGCTCAGAAGAAGTCATGGCCAATTTTCCCTGTACATATTGGGAAATTTTCATTACTGAATCTAGGCCATTCTAAAGTAGAGGCTAAATTACTAGAAGAAGTAAAATTGGTAGATATTGAACACATAAAGCATGACCCCTATCAATTAGTAAGAAAACATTTGATGCATTGTAATTTGAAAGCCTATGAGCATGAAACATCTGTTTATGATGATGTATTCAAGGAGGTTAAATCTTATGAAGAGGTATTGAATAGAGTACAGGCCCTGCCACCTGACTCACAGATTGGTTTCGCGTCATTCCAGAGCCATAGGTGAAGTTGTTTACCCAAAAGTTTGCAGGGAGAAGCTACGACCCCACCTCCAGAGCAGGAAGGGCCTCYCCCAGGCTTTGAAAAAAATATACAAGACAAAGCAAATACTAAAGGCAAGATTAAGTATACTTGAATACCCTCACAAGACACAAAAAWTTCCCAGACAAAAGAATCAGAGGCAGGGAAGGGAAAGGAGCTAGAAACATCCCCAGAAATCCCTAMGGATGTTCCAGAAAAGACAGGAGGAACAACATCAACAGAACTTGTAAGTCCCATTACTTCCTTGACTCCATTGCAGTCCACTTATGGAAACCCCCACGAGGGAGCTCTGTATGTCAGTGATCTAGAGCCAATTTCTAGGGATGAGATTCCTTCATCAGATTATTTTTTCAGTAAAAAGAGAAGGGCAATCTTGAAACAAGAAATCCATCCAAGAGGAGATGGGATGGTTAAAAAGCATAGGGTCATTATAGATGGAAACAAACTTAAAGATGGAGAATTTGCTACAGAGATAGCAGGCACGATGGGAGCTTTAGCGTCGGAAAATTTATATTCTGTGGGTAGTTTGACAACTATGTTGGAACAAAAAGACTAAACGATAGCTCAACTACAGGGTAAATTGAAAGAAACCGAAAGAAATATCAGTTGGGGAATAAAAAAGGGTCTAGAACAAGCTAGATTAAAGATATTCAAGAGATTCAGAAAATGAAAACAAGCTTAGAAGAAACAAATTAGATAATACAGGTCACTCAGGCATAGGTCCTAAAGAAAGAAGAAGCAAATAAACAATTACAAGATAATATTAACACTATTTCAAATCAAGTGGTAGAGCTTGAAATTTTCTAGGCTCAGGTATTGGGAATACATTTGAACATAGAAGAAGAAGAAGAGAAAGTGTTTTTAAATCTGGAAGTTGTCCATAATTACTTTCAAGAAACAAATAAATCTTTGGAGAATGTTCTCTAGAAAGAAAGAGAAGTGAAAGCGGCCATAACGACTTTCCAAAAAGTAGTAGCCCTTTCAACAAAGGAAGAGGTTGGAAAGATTGAGGAACTATCCATTTCAGAACAGGTTAAAGGAGATGTAATACTCAAAGTGTGGGAAGAAAACCTGGCCGAAAATAAAAGAATAACCAGAGATGTCAATGATGATTGTCAAGGAATTTTTGATCTCTTAGAAAAAACTTCATTGAATATTGGAAAAAATGATTGTTCTGGGTTATTATGAGAGATTAACATTTTCAAGCACCAGCTAAGGTTCAAGGAATATTTGGAGGAAATGAAGGTAGAGATCCCAAAAATTAAGGTAATCAATATCGCCAAAATCGACAAATATCGAACTTAAAGTTGCAAACTACTAAGTTCACAAGGAAGATAATAGAGGATCGTTTGGCCGAATTACAGAAAAGATTCTTCATATTTGAAGAAAAAAAGATACCAGACGTTCCCAGAGTTTTGGTAAAGTTTTTGGGAAAGTGTATTCATTGTCTTGAGGCAGAAGAAGGAAGTTCGTCAACACAAACCTAAAAATACTGTTTTGAATATTTTCATCATTAGAATAATAAAGCAGTTAGAAAAGAAATGTAAACGGTTTGACATTATTCATACATGTAACCGTAGTCTTAGGAAGTTGGTTAATCACCAATGGGAAAATATTTGATGATCATGTATAAATATATTTTCAGAAGACTGAGAATGGGCTTTGGGTTTTTTGAGAGAGCTGATTGTATTAAAAGTTTTCCAATCCACTGTGAAATACGATACAGACGAGATTCTGAATCCTGCCAACTTGTAGCTATGTGTTCTTTAACCTTGTTTACCATATTTTTCTATGTTTCCCTTTAAATGTCTTTCTAATGAATGATCAATTTGAAGTTTATCTTATACATCTTTTATAGTTTAGATTGATTTGGTTATCAAATTATTTACATCTTTTCCTCTGAAATTGCTATCAGTAATTTTAAGACTTGTGGATCATTTGAACCATGCTATTTAACACTTCGTTAGAAATCTCGTTTTCTTCTTTATTTCCTGTTACAATATGAGATTCTTTCTTGATTAAAGCCTCATATTTTTCAGTAGTATTTCTCTGTTATTTTACGATTCTCAAATTGTTTCAAGTCTAGGAAATGGCCTCAACTATATTCATGTTATTATTTTGAATTTCAAAACTATTTTTCCTATTCTCATCTCTTAAAAAACCGAAGTAATAATTTATCGAATTCTTTCACAACTAAATAAAATTTTATTCCCCATGACTGTCCCAAATAATAGACAACCCAACATAGAACCTGGTCTCCAAGATCAAACCAGTATTTCTTTAAACCTATTTAATACTATTCTGCAAACAACAACTAACCGGGCTGAATTAGAAAGTTCATGGGCTGCTATTGAGAGAGATATCAGCATCCAAGAACAACGGGAAGCTAGACAGAGACAATTGAGAAACTGATTCTGCTTTACCCTTCTTTTTGGTTCTTATCCTTTAATTACCTTTACCTTTACGGATGCCTTGACGGTATGCTTTGTTGGATCATGTTGTCATTGATGCCAATGGTTTGATTACTTGGGAGATTGTTGGATCATATGTCATTGATGTAAATGGTTTGGTTTGATTGATGTCATTGGTTGATGTCAAGTAATTGATTGATATGATTCCCTTGA
>SNQJ01S0025649.1:77490-87683 GCA_010110895.2 Picea sitchensis
ATTTGTATATTCACATTCTTAGATAAATATTTGTAATTATTGTGTCGATTGTTAGAATCTTTTCTTTAGTTAGTTTATTTTATTTTTCTATCTTTAGGACCCTAGTTGGCTAACAGAGCCATTAAACTCGTCAGAATAGGTTACACCAAATGGCTTGGGTTATTTAGACAACCCCGGACCGGATCTATTCTTCCAGTTGACGACATGTCAAATTTGCCTGTCAACAAGATGACATGCTTGTTGCAAGGTCTAATATGCATGATATAAATGTGCTCAAGAAGAAATTAACTAGTTCATTTGTGATGAAGGATTTGGGTGCTACAAAGAAAATCCTTGGTATGAGAATAAAAAGAGATAGGAAAAATTGCAAATTGACATTGTCTCAGGGTGCGTACATAGAGAAGGTGTTGGAAAGGTTTAGAATGTAGATGCAAAACCAGTTAGTACACTTTTGAGGAAAATATATGAAATGATCTTACTCAACCATTTTCAGATCTTTCTTGGCTAAGCCAAGATAGATGAGAATATCACCCTATGTTTATAGCCTCAAAATTTGTTTCCTAATCCACAAGTATTAGTTACAAGGGCTTAGGTTGATCTTTGTATAAATAAACAAATGCTGTAAAATTCAATATTTTATGTAATTTTCTGAATATAACAAATGCCAAAAGTAAATGTGGAGACAAAATAAAAAATACCAAGTCAATGATTAACACAGATGAGACATAATAACAATTGCTTATTTCATTCCAATTAATCAAAAGAATCATTCTCTTTACAAAAATCCCTGAGGAAGTTTGGACCAAAGTCAAACTTAGATGTCCCCGATGAAAACCACACAAAAGGACTTCCGACAGAAAGTAAAAAAATGAACTTTAAAATTTGGATCCGCTTGCCACAGATTTCTGCCCGCTCGACTCTGCATAATATTCTTTATCAGTCATGAAATTTAATTCATAAGAAACAAGTCTACATAGACTATCAAATATAGATCAACACCTTTGAAAAACAAGTGTCTGAATGATGTAATTCAACCTTGAATCCTGTTGTCTACAATAGGATCCTACTGTCATAAAAGAGAATTAGGCTTTCAATGAATTAAAGAATGAATGAAAACTGAACTATCTCAATAAAACTCAATAGCATACCTTAGTATGCTTTCTCCTTCTATTCTCCCTTTCTTCCTTCTTCTCTTTTTTCCTTTAAGCAATAAAAATTCGTTGCAATAGTTAAACTACCTCTTTTAGTTAAGTTAACTAAAACTCAACTAACTTTTAGTTTAGAGGAAGAATTAATATAATAATAATAAGAGTCTTTGATAAATAATAACTAGTAGTTGAGACCCCTTGTGACTCCCTTTAGTTTCTTAACAAAAATAAACACAACTAGTCAATCAATAAAACATATTCCTCCTTCTGAATCCCATCATCATTCTTATAATTTGAAAATAAATATCAATGATATTTTAAACCATATCCAAAATATCCAAAAATAGTGAGCTGTACAAAAACTTCAACAGTCAACTATTCTCAACAATCAATAAATAAATACACTCAAAATGCATATTTTCCACTTTGGGAGGGATTTTTCCCTTTGTTGCTACTGTCTCCCTTTGATTTCTCTGAATTAGCCTTAGGATGTGTGGAGTCTTTAGGCCCAATCTCACTGATAACATCAGAGAAATCATCTCTAAAGTGCATGTGTGATGAAACTTATTTGGCGGAATCACTTGAGGGAGAGGAGGGGGCAACAACAACTTTTCCTTTATCGTGAGCATGGTGGGCTTCAATTTTTAGCCTCTTTCTTGTGTGGGAAGACTCTATAGGTGAATGTGCAGGGGGAACTTGGACAATTGGGTTAACCGATGGAGGAGGAGTAGGTAGAGACAAATTGGGCCGACCACGATGTTGGAGACTACTGGATGAACAATCTCTTGCCATCCATCATTTTTTGGGACTTTAGGTTGTAATGAGACATGAGAGGGCACTGGGATGATAGGGACATGTTGGGCTTGGAAGGGAGGCCTTTCTGGCCTAGGTTGGACTGCCCCTTGTCCAATCCAATTGAAAAATATAGCTTGGAAGAGCTGGTTCAACTCTTGTGGATTTGCATCACAATTTATCGAAAACCTTGGCCTTCTCGTGCCCCTATTCCAATTTCCACTACCCCTGTTATTCCAGCCATGGCTTCCTCTATTGAAGAATCTCATTCATGTATGCATCATTTATTAACAACTAGCTTCTTAAACAAGCCATACATGTCATCTCTTTAAATATGAAACAAAGTTTGGCTCAACAACACATCAGACTCATGCAATCCAATCCATAAAAATTGTTTAATACTTGTTAATGAGCAGGGGTGAATAAGGGTTCTGGGATATCTGAGGGTTTGTATTGAGAAAAAAGTTATAAAATTAAAGGGAGTAGATCATGGTTACTGCTCAACAAATCATCAAACAATCAATTGTATTGTAATAACAAAACATATCAATTGTAACTCATTTCTCTGTCATCCTTCAATTGCTATAATACATAGTTTTGATTTAGTTATAATTTAATTTTAAGAAGAGGGCATGCAAAGTGAATCTGGGAATGTGAGGGGATTTGTAATGTACGAAAAAAATGAGAGAATGGGGAAGTTAATGGATATTGTTCATAAAAAAAATTATGTATTTAATAATCATAACTATGTACTAGAATCAATCCAAAAAAAACCAACACCACACCAACGTTACTGTGTATCAAACTGTTCGTTGTTCCAACATTCAAATTTCCCAAAATTTCTCAATTCAGAATAGACTGTGCAATCATACTCACAATCAAACCAAACCTTCCATTTCAATAGTGTTGTTAACAAAATGATCATCTTTTATTTATTTTCCTTCCTTTTTAAAAAAACACACAGCAATATGTTGGACCTCTATCCCATAATGCATCATTATAATAAAAACATCCATTGTCTTCCAATTTACAATCATTTCCCAATTTAAAAATGCAAAAGTCCCTTTTTTTAAATACGAATGGAATTCCAAAACATGCCTAATTACACACAATCTTCATCATATCAACCAATAAGATTTTGCAATGAAACCACAATCAACATAAAACCTGAACCTCATTACTATCGATATAACCATTTATAATATGCAGGATGATTCAATAATATATGCAAGGTGAACATAACCAATTACAGACATTCACCATTTCCACAATTAGCTATAACCCTAATCGGGCCTAACAAATCCACAAGTGTTTCCAATTTGCAATTAAGACCACACTGTAAGAACACAATGAATGGAATCATAACAAAAAGATAACATCCCTCGACTGTATATAATTAATCGTTCCCAATTGTAACTGTTAATCATAGAAAGACGAGATAGTGAATCGACGAAAAAAATCCATAACGACTCCACTGATAACCCAATATTTGACAACCAAGAAGATGCCCGAAGGGACCAAGAACAGCTGGAGATTAAAATCAGGCTATGTTGAAAAAAAATACAAGGAGAAAATCAAGAGTGTGCTCATTTAAGAATAGCACAGAGAAATGGAGGTTCTCATAGACATATCAACCACAGGTAAAACACCTTTCGATATAGACACAATAGTAAGCCACAAGGTCTCCTTATTACTCTCAGCCTGGGAAATAGAGCCAATAGTTAGCAACCAAGGAAAGAAATGAATAGTAGGGTAGAAAACTCCAGTGCACATAGTGCATTTTACGTTGTAGAGGAGAGGCGGAGTTAACTGAACCGTGACAATTATTCAAAGAACACACAAAGATATAACCTCTCTATCCATTTTCTTAAGATCCGAACAGCCTGACATCAATACCAATGAGGGTGCATAACACCAAGGTATAACTTATATCACCCCACAACCATATAGTATTCATTAACATTATGGCCACCCTAATACTAGACCTTGGGGTACTTTGGTGAAAGGACAATGAGAATGAGCCCACGACCATGACTCTGATACAAAGAAAATATACAACAATCAAATGACAATCTAAATGTGATTGGATAGGGTTACACTCATGACTATGAGGGAACAACCAATAATACTACATAGAGCGAAACCCTCCACCATTAATACAGAGCAATATATAACCCATTCACTTATTGTCCACAGAGACCCACCATGATTTTAAACCAATAGAGAAACCAGTGAATGCACAACTCAAACAAAAACCAATTCTTTTTGCTTGCAATCCACAACAATTACAGTCATCATAGAGTGAAATATCACATGTTTACACCATTTAAATTCTCAGGAACACACAAACCCAAGAATTATTGAGCCATTGTTTGTTCATACATAGACCATAATTCATGGATGGAGTGAAAAATAATGATACATGTAACAGAGAGTTTAAAAGGGCGAACTGGTAAAGCCTTCTCAGAGAGCCTGAAATGTGGAGCTTCACAACTAACAGACCAAAAATGCAACAAGGAACAATGCTAGGGTGATGGCTCATAGGGAGAGTATGGAGTGACGCGCATTTACTGCACGTCACTTCTATCACCTATCCTATTCAATTTCAAAGTATAATACAACCAAACATTCACCAATTCATTTAACCATGTATTCAATGCCCAACAATTGAAATCTGTGACGATATCCCTTGCCCAATGCGCCACCCAAACATTCACACATTAACATTGCCAAGTTCTATGGCATATCATATTTATTGCAATGTTATATGCACCCAAATCAAATATAATAAAAATTGCATAGCCACTAACCAACCATAGTATAATAGTTAGGATTATCACTAACATCACTTTTACTTTTCCATTTGCATATAACCTTTTAACATAGCTCAAACATAACTTCCTTTCCTTTAAGATTTTTTTCATAGGTTTTATTCCTTGTTTTGATTATGATGTCACTAACATATCTCTTGTATATATGTGGATAGGTAGTCGATCATGATAAGTTGTGAGATGGTTAAAGCATAGCAACTGTAAATACATATCCATCATCACATAAAAAATATTGCCTTGAATTGCAGAAACATCCCATAAAATGCATCATCCACCTACTACTATGTCGAAATGAAACCAAGACTGTATTGTCAACCATGTAGGGCCATGTAAGCAGTGTTGAAACAACAACAGAAAAATGTGTGATATGTCTATCTTTGAGCCTCCATTCTACAAGGGGATCCCACCTACTAGTATTATATTATTAGCATAGTTTAAATAATAGGGCTTTAGCAATACTTTGCGGCCAGAATTCATCGTTGAGATTTTAATCGTCAACAAACTGGTGACTCCATAGGGAAATTTGTTTCCAACAGATTAAAAACTCAGAGTGTCTGGATTTGCAGACCAGGTAACATCCAATCAAGAAGATATAAATCAGAATGATTATGCAACAAGGGGAAGTGAGCATATTTAATGGAAAATTGACCGGGAATTTGGGAATAACTCATGGAAAGTGTTAAGTATGAGGGGGCTTATCCCTGTAAGCATAATAATTCAACTAAAATTTTCTCTTGACTTCAAGGAGAATTTTTTTTTGAACTTGCTCTTTTGAATATAGAAATGGATGGAGAAACAAAAAGTAGAAGCGAGATGTAACCAACTATCTCATAAAACAACAGTGAAAGAAAATAATAAATTCAGTGATGCCTTCAAGGGGAACACCATAACAACTGTGTAATCTTGATTTTTATTCATTAACAATACTTTGCAGGAATGTCACTGTGGAAAAACTGATCCAACATTTTATTTTTGACAAAAATTGAAATCAAAAGAACAAAAAACAAGAAATGTCTTAGTAGAAATGAAACATCAAAATTGGAGTGAGTAGAGATTAAATGACAGAAATGAAAACTACTAAAATGAAAGAAGAATTGAAATGACAGAAATGAAAATAGCAAAAATGAAAACTACTAAAATAAAAGCAGAATTTAAATGGTAGAAATGAAAATAACAGAAATGAAAACTACTAAAATACAGAATAATCCAAACAACGTTAAACTCTTCAAGTTGGTTCCACATAATGTTTTAAGTGAGAACCATTAGTGATGTAGGAAAACAATCACTCTTGTAAATCCTTTAGAATGTAATAATTTTTACCCAAGACAAAAGCGATCTTGAAAGGAACCAACCATAATTTTTGAAACTTTGAATATCTTCCTCTATCAGCATGAGCTAAATCCCAGAGCAATACTTTCTCATTGACTTCAAATTTGAGAGTTTTGACACTCTTGTTGAAATAATTTTTGAAATTATGTTGTCTTATTTTTATATTACCCAAGGCAAACATCCTTTGCTACTCTAAATCCAAGAGTGCATTCGTCATTTGTGAAACATCAAAAGAATTTAATTCTTCAACCTGTAGCAACAACCTTAAGGAGGAAAGTTCCATCTCAGTAGGAAGAATGTCTTATTGACCATAAAAAAGTTGGAAAGGAGTGCAACCAACTCTCACCTTGGTGGTATTTCAATCTTCCCAAAGGGCATAAGTGAGGAGAGTGTGCCATTGACGAGGCTTATCTTTGATGAGCCTTTTGAAAATTTTCAAAAGATTCTTGTTGGTAACTCAACCTGCCCATTCCCTTGGGGGTACAAAGTTGATGAGGTAAAATGTTTAACCCCCAACTTAGCTAAAAATTGGGTCATATTAGAAAAAATAAAAGCGGGATCATTGTCCATAATAATCTCTAAAGGAAGACCAAATCTGGAAAAAATATTATTTTCAAGGAAAGAAATCACCCGATCATCTATCGAATGTTTAAGAGGGATATCTTCAGCCCATTTTGTAAAATAGTCTGCAGTTGTCAAGATAAAGACTTGTCCTGCTAAATATGAAGGATTAATAGGACCAATAAAATCCAATCCCCTCTTTGAGAAAGGAAAGTCTATGAGGACAGGTTGTAACGACATGGTTGAAAGGTGTTCTTTCCTGGAAAATTTCTGGCACTTGTCACAAGGTCTCGAAAAAACATAAGAATCATGAAAGATTGAAGGCCAATAGTATCCTTTTCTGATAATCTTAAAAGCAGTGGTTTTAGAATAAAAATGACCTCCTACGTGAATAACAGAATTTGAAGAACCATGAGTTTCTTGCAATTTTTTTTGTGTTTTCTCATTGTTTACACAGTGAAGCAACATACCATCAATAGATATCAACATATATTCTAAACAAGAAGTCTCCTATAATTATGTATCTATCAAATTTGAGAGGGAGCCTTATTCTTTGATGAGTGTCTAAGTTATCTGAACATCTTTGATTTTTCAAATAGTAAACCAAATTCTTATACCAAGGATGTTCAGACACAGGAAGAATTTGATTATCAATGCAGAACAATGTTGATAGAGAACTATCATGTTCATCAATCTCTTCACTAGTTTCAGCATGATGAGCTAAGTGAAGGGCTAATTCATGTCCCTTGATGGTGGTAGAAGTCACGACGGTTAAATCATGCTCCTGGATCTTGGAAAGACAATGTGTAAGATTCCATGAAAGATAAGTCCGTGAGAGAAAAAACTTGACATTAGGTAAAGGGACTTTTACCAATGTATGCTTGCCTAAGATGAAGTGGAGAAATTTTTCAATAGCTTTAACAAGAGCGAAAACATGTTTTTCAATAAAATAATATTTAAACTTGTCATCATACAAGATTTTACTCATGTAAGCGACTGATTTTTCATTACCTTGGTCATCCCTTTGCATGAGAATAGCAGAAATTGCTTCCTCTGTGGCGTTGGTATATATCATAAATTCTTTCTCAAAATCGATCCTCGCTAGAACCAGTGTAGAACTAATTGATTTCTTGACCCCTACAAAAGCATCTTCGACATCATCTATCCAAGAAAATGAACATCTTACGTAAGAATATTATGAACTATTTTGACCATTACAGCAAAATTAGGAACAAACCTATGGACAAAGTTAATAACCCCCATAAAATCTTAAACCTCCTTCTTGGAAGTGGGAGCAGGAATATTTAGGATAGCAGCAATCCTTTCAGGATCAATGCTTACTCCTGAATTGGAGACAATGTGTCCAAGGAGCTTTGCCTCAGTAATGTCAAAAATATACTTATAAGGATTTAGAGAAATGCCAAATTTCCTACATTGCATGAGAACTCTTTTAAGATGAACAAAATGATCTGATCGGTTTTTAGACTACACGGTTAAGTCATCAAGATAGATATCAATAATCTTGTCGATCAAATCGTCAAAAGTTATTTTCATAGCTCTTTGAAAAGTGGCACCTGCATTGGATAAGACAAAAGGCATATGCTCATAAGCAAAAGTGCCCCAACGAGTAATAAAAGTGGTTTTATATTTATCTTCCCTTTTTACCTTGATTTGATTGTAACCAAAGAAACCGTCAAGTAAGGACATCATTTGTGACCCTGCAACTTGATGCAAAATCATTTCCATATTAGGGAGAGGAAAGTGATCTTTTATACTAGCCTGATTCAATGTGTGAAAATCTACGCATAATCTGATTTGACTAGTTATTTTCTGAACGAGAACCAAATTAGAAACCCATTCTGAATACTTAACCGGAAAGATAATCCTAGCCTTCAAGATTTTTTCCAACTCCTTTCGTATAGTTTCTTCCAGTAGAGGGTTAATAGGTCTTTGTTTTTGCCTAACTGGTTTTATGCCCTCCTTGATAGGAATGGCATGTTGTGTAAGAGCAGTATCAAAACCATAAAAAAAACATCTTGAAAATTCACCAAGCAATGTGGGGAACTTCAATTCTTCTTCATTAGAACATTGGGCACCTGTTTTAACATTCTTTGGATATTCGGGGATTCCAATATTGAAGGAAATGGTCTCACCCACTTTCCTTTTCGACTCCTCTTATTTATGTTTCTCTTTGTTACCTACATCAATCAATGAAAATGAACTTTCTAGAAAAGTCAAACCCTTAGGAATTTTGTTATCTTCCATTGATATAATTTCCTTAGGCTTATAAGGTTCATTTTGAATGAAAGCACATATTATTTCATCACTAGGGAAGACCTGCCATGATTCTATATTTTCATGGATATGTGGATGATACTGAGATTGAAAATTATAGTTAGGTCATTGTGGCAGAATGTGTTGATTAGGAGAGGTTGCAAAAATAGCTAACCGATCAACCATTGAGTTCAATTCCCTTTCAACATGAGTGATGTTGAAAGATAGTAGGTTTGAGATAAGTCCCCAAACAGTTTGGGTGTAGTGTTTCATCAACTTATTGCTAGGAGAGTATATCTTACGTACAAGGTTCACAACAAGCTCGGAATCCCTAAAAACTGTAATGTGACCACAACCTAGATTATAGGCATTTCCAATGCCTAACAATAATGCTTCAAATTTAGTGACATTGTTTTTTCAAGCAAACTCTAACCTATAGGAAAAGTTATGAATTTTACCCACAGGAGAGTACAAGATAATACCAGCTCCATTTCCGTCATTGAAGTATGAACCATCAAAGTTCATATGCCACATCCCGTCGTCTAAGTCGATTTTTTCCAAGGTGTTTTTTTCTTCCTTGACAAAGATGGAATACACTCCTAGGTCCTCCTCGATATAATTCACATTAGGCTATATGACACTTTCTATGTAAGGTGAAATTCTCCCCTCTCTGAGGACTATGATGTTTTTACCATTCAAAGGAAAAAAAAAGTGTGGCCCATCGAGTGAGAGGTATCCACCCTTCAAAGATTTCCAATCTCTTCTTAGGATGATCCAGTAGTTACTTACTGGCATATTGATTACCTGAATATTAAGGGTTGTCCTAATTTCAGGGTGTGCGCACAAAACCAAGTTCACGTCCTTGATTTCACCTATAGTCATTTGTTGTAGACTATTATAAGAGAGCATGCTTATGGCATTTTTATTTGTACAAGACAAGCCTAGCTCTTCCATAATAGTCTTTGACTTTACACTTGGGCCCGAACCGTTGTCAATGAGGAAACAATGGGAAATCTTATCCATAATCTTTACAGAAATACAAAACAGGGTTTTTTTTATAGGGTATCTAAAGTTATGTACACGTAATTTCTTTACAGATGAATCATCTTCATATACCTCTTCAGAGAGGTTGGATGCTATTATTCCTGAGTTTATACTTTAAGGCTGTAAAGCATGTTGGACACACCTACCACACTTAGAGGGGGGGGGTGAATGAGTGTGGGGTTCTTTTTCCCAAAACTTCCCTCTTGCACAAAAA
>SNQJ01S0025650.1:2942-29609 GCA_010110895.2 Picea sitchensis
AGAGCATTGAAGCGGAGCTTGGAACAAAAAAGATATAAGGAGAGCGTTCATAAGGTATGTCCATAGCTCTTATCTCTCAGTTCATTCAATAGACTAGATCTAGGGAAAGTGTATTATTCTATCATGTTTTGTTCTAGATACCAGGTGGATCTAGGGAGATCGGTTAGTGTCTGCACCTACGGATTTATCCTATAACAACAATGCTCTTTTTCTTACAGGAAACTAAACCAAGTCCCAAGTATGGTTATTTACCAAGGAATCCATTTCCTGTTTCATTCCTTTCTCCCACTTCCTTTTGGTGTCTACCTGCATTGCCTCTTCATAACATTCTGGTTCACCAGAATCAATCAACAATAAATAATACAATGAAGGCGAGTATCATTCAGGGGGTATACTTAACCTGGTAGATTTTCTAAAAACACTTGCAGGTGTTTGAGGTACCTGCTCCTCCTGTTGTTGTACATTTTTATTTTATGGTTCCTTTGGAATTTCTTTTTCAGTGATCTCATCAAGCACTGTGTATTCTTGTTTTTCTTTTTCCTGTTTCTTTCCCTGCAACTGATCTCTGTACATGACCTTCTCATTGAATATGACATCTCTACTCCTAATGATTTTGTTATTTTCATAATCATGAAATTCCATAGCGATAACCAAAATCATTAACACCATATCCTAATAAATGTACACTTCTTAGGTTTTTGCCTCAAGCTTTGTTCTGGATTTCTTTATCAATATGGACAAATGCTTCTATTCGAAAGTTTTCAAAGAATAGTTTACCTTTTTCCTGTCAATTCCCCTCCCTCTAGAGATTCCTACCATCCAAAGGCTTGGGTCCTCGTTTTATTATTAAACAGCGGGTATCTAGAACATCTTCCCAAAGCTGTGAGGAACCAGAAGCAGCATGCAATCTTACTCCTTGCACGCATCCTTGATTGTCCTGTTCATGGATTTCAAACCCTTGACATGGTGTTCTTGGAATTGTCTTCTCTCCACAAATCCCATGGTATGAAGCGGTAACCATCAAACTCCTTGCTTCAATATTCACCTCCATTATCTTATATGAGACACTTCACCTTTTTTCCAGTCTCATTCTCAACCAAATCTGTTTTTCTTAAAGAAAGTATAAAAAACATCAGTTTTTTGTGAGATACCACAATAAAACTAAGTTTTTCTAGTTGCATCATCAATAAAGTAATATAATAATGAGATCCAAAAAGAGATGATAACTGATATGGTCATCATACATTTGTATGCACAAGATTTAACCTTTCACTCTTCTTTTCTTTGCCGACTCTAAGAAATCTGACTCTCTCTTGACATAAACGCAATCCTTGGTCAAATCAATTTGTTTAAGATGCGGCAACAAATTTCTTTTTGTGAAGTATATGCATACCATTCTCACTCATATTATTTCCAAAACTATGATGCCATAATATTATCACTCCACAGTAGAAGATAAAGATATAGAAGAGTTATTATTACCGGTACATAAATACAAGGTATACCACTACCTTCTCTCCTTTTTACTATCACCCAATGTTAGTCCTTTGATGACCTTCCACGTCTTATCGTAAATATGGATATACAACCTTCCTTATGGCTATCCTATTGAAATTAGATTTTCCTTAAATGGCGGAACATGTCTTACCTCTTTCAACAACCATTGGTTTCCATTCGTTGCTTTATTTTACCTTTCCCATTTCCAACAATTTTGCATGGTGCATCGTCACCAAATGAACCTGTCCAAAATCACCTTGAATATAATCTAGAAAATGTTTCCCACTATGGGAGTGGCATGAAATGAAGCCCTTAATCTACTACCCAAGACTTCGGAAATTATCTATGGAAATAATCAAATCATCTTGTAGCACATCACATGCTACATTTTCTTCTGACTTATCTCCTATTTGTCCATCTCTTTTGTTTCGCTTTTGGAGATCTAGGTCTTTTTCTTAGGATGTCCTTTCTTCTAATTCCGGCCTCTATCTTTCCAAGTCACGGATTTGGATCTTCTCCTCATAGAATTCCCCACGGTTCGAAACCCTTTTCTCTCTATCCTTTTTGGTCTTCCCCTTTTCTCCATGTTCAACACGCGTTTCGATGTCAGGCACATTGCTTTTCGGTAGCATTTCCTCACTAAGGATAACACCAAAACATCATCAAATTTTAAGAATTATTTGAACTAGAGACAGAGTTACTTACATATATGACCAAACCATTCCATCTTTTCGGCAATCAACACAAGATTAGAAGAGCCGACCTCATCATCAAAGTCTAATTTTACGAAATTAGTTGATTAGTAACGATATTAAAATCATTCAAATGATCTGCAATAGACCCCATATTCCGACATCTTCATATTAAATAATATCTTCATTAGAAATACCTTATTGTGGACACCCGGGGTTTTTCAGCTGAATTTGTGTCGTCCATCAAACCCTTCATTGTCTTTCTTTGGAAATATCGAAAGCCACCGGCGGTTGCCAAAGCTCGACGTATTGTTACAGAACCTTTACATCAAAGATCTCCCATTTCTTAAGTCCAGCCGTAGTGAAATGATTCTTTATTATTCTACCCAATGGTAGGAATAGATCGCCGATATAAATAGTCTTCCATGTGCGTCTTCCATAGCTGGTAGTTTTGGCCATTAAAGTTTTCAACCCTAAACTTTCCATCTTCCGACATTGCTCCCCTCAGACAAGACCCTCTTTTCACATGAGTTTTTCCACTCTGGTACAGGTTGTTAGAAAATAGGAATGTGGAGCAAATAAAACAAAACAAATGGTGAAACAAAACATAGAAGATACACAATACAATAGAGAACCGGATTCACATTGGTTCACCCAGGTGTGGGTTCGATCCACGGAATCAAATTGCTGGGATAAATTGCGGGTCCTTCCTTTGTTATTATCCCACATGTGAGAGGGTTGTCTACAAACTACAAAATACCCTTTGTAAATTCCTCTTCTTTCTCTCACAGTATCCTATCTCATGATACAATATTCACCCATCCACCATAGATTGCAATACATTTCCCTCATAAAAAAAAGGTTGCCTTCTAGGGCAAAAACCCTAACATAATCTCTGATGTTAGATCTGAGACCTTATAATGGGGTAGTTGATTTACAAAGAATTACAATATACATTTACAAGGAAATTTTTTCCTTTGGGGGCTTAGCTCTCAAACCCTGATGGGTGATGCGGCTTGCCCCCAGTCCCCCCATCCGGGGGGATAGGCTCCCCGGAACCTGTAGAGGGGGTGCCCCCCTCTACACTCCATGTGTGTGGAAGAGTGTACATACTTACAGGGTGTAAATACTTCATGGGGTATAAGCATGGATGAAAAATAAGACCTCTGAATGGAAGATAATCGGGGCTCCACAACCAACAAGCTAACCCTAGGAAGCACCAACTCCACATCTTTGGGGCACCAATGCTAGGAAGATCCAACTCCCTTGTATTTAGGGAGACCAACCCTAGGAACCTCCAACTCCCTTAAATTTTACAATTTTCTTAGTAAGGATATCAATCATTCCATGCTCTCCCTTCCACCCCTCCTTGCATAAGAATCAACAATTAGTCTTGCCCCAGTGCATACATTTGGATGTTCTTGTATCAGACTCTGAGAGACACTTTTTCTTCTCACACCACTCTTTCTCGTTTATATAACACTCTTCAAGCTGATTGTGAGATGAAACAGTGGCATTCCTTCGTTTTGTGCAAAATGCACATCTTAACCAACAATAATCTCATTTGTTTTTTATTAAGAATATTATCAAGAAGCCTTTTCAATTTAAATGAAAATGATTTTCATGTCGATCCTGATCTGGATCGATTTCATTTAACAATTTCATTTCTATGAAATAATGCAGAGAAATCAAATTATGTAGAACACTTCTTCAAACCAACTTACATGACTATATGGTACAAAGGAAACCATGGGCTTATTGTCATGATGTTCCCGATTGCCTTATGGATTGTATTTCGTGACATGATTGGGGCTTTCGACTAGTTCTCACGGATTTCCAATGTTGAGTGATTTTTATTTATTTGCAATCCTTAAATATCCTGGAGTATATTTCTCCAAAACAGATAGGATGGTCAATGTGGATTCTTTATTGAATAATCCTCTCTTGTCTAGGGTTTCCTAATAAATCTATGATATTCATAATTGATAACACCGTGGGTGAATAAATGGTTCGTTTACTTTAGAATTCTAATGTTGGTCCTTCATGACTTCCAAGTTTTGGAGTAGTAATTCCCTCACAGTGATTACCTACCAATAAAATTATTAAAGTGAATTATTTGACCTCTGCGTGGTTAACACCTACGCCCACTATCCTTCCACTGTGTGATCAGCCGGGTTGACGGCTCTAGTCAGATCAGCGGTTGGTATTAACTTGACCTTGACGATTTGGCCGATTCTGAGCGTAAAGGCGGTTTCCCTAAATTACGCCTTACTCCTAAAGTGATGTAATTTGTTGATTTCACTGCTGACTTGGCATTGGCCTAGTGGTTTCCACGTGCCACTTAGATTCATGACTTACACATATATAAAATGAAAATTTCATCTCGACACTTGTCATCATATGATTACACCACGTTTCCCTTCTTTGGTATGAGTGCTGTGGCGACATGGATCTCCTTATGTGTGTGCTACATGTCTTCACTTCATGAATTCATAACTTCATCCTTTAGGTGAATTTACATGTTCTCAACACATTCTCATCGAAGTGGTCATCATTGGGAGTTGACCACATCGATCCATGGTCATCATGTATTTCCTCTAGATCACGGTGATCCTTCTTTATGTATTACTCTATCCTTCCACTCAACATGATCTATTAGGGGTCCCCTGGCAGCACATAGGTAAGAAAATATGTTGGATGTAATAAAGGGTCAATGTGAGCCTTTCAATGCGACGAATAGGTGGATGTAAGAGACCTATTAGAAGCTTTCGCTTCTAATAGAAGGATCTTCCTCTAAGATACTTCAACACAGGTATAGAAATGGGAATTAAGCATGTATGAGAACCTTAGCGTGGATAATATTGTAATAGAATAACACTAGCTAGGGTTTCCCCCTCGAAGAATACGTGAGACATTCTTTGATTCAATGTGCTATTTTTGTTATTATTCTCTTATCATTTGGTGTTATTGTGGTGAATGTTAGTTTATATTGTTTATTTATTCTGCCATTACTAGCATTTACTTCTGTTGCGTACATTTTATATCGATATATTACAAGTGGTATAGGTGCTTTCCTCGGGTAGAAGTGTTGGGTTAATTTTCGAGGTGAGAGCGTGTTAGGCGATCTTTTAAACATAAATTTATTAGATTCGCAGCGCGCCAAAATCCACGGTTGAGTTATTCATACACGTAGAGAATACAAGTGGTACTTAAGAGCACATATGTTGGCCACCCTTGTAACCCTTGGTACCCGGTGGTGGTGCGTTAAGACAACACACAATACGAGATAGAGCCCTAGATTACTGACCCTCTTTAGATAAAGCCAGTTGAATTACGGCAGATGCTATAGTGTCATCCCGAGGAATAGCACTCGAGTCTCTCTTGTGCACGGGTGGTCGAGTAGTACGGCTAAAGGTGCGGTCTATCCTCCTTAGTTACTTCCGAGATATTGGTAGGTACTATTGTTTGGACCATAAGCGCGTGCTCGAGGAGGCTCTTCTGTGAGGAAAACCATATGCAGCAGAACCCTTGAATACCTAACCATAGGGAACAAAACATAAAACAAATTAAAAGCAGGATAAGATCTATTGTTGCACAAGCGTATTCGGGTTTCAAGTAAATACACATTTCTTTATGGTTGGAATTTGGGAATTCCCTCTCTATAGTATTCTTGGTGGAATTATAACTCATGATTAATAAAACAAAGTCTGGAATTTTTTCACCATTATTTGAGACCTATTCCATTGGATTCATCTTTTCCATATCACATTCATCCATATCATTTTGGAAACTATTTGACCACCCGCCCTTTTTAGTTCCCACAGTCCTCATGGCTATACCGTAGCCAAGACTTGGAATGGCTTCAACACACCTTGCAATCTGGTCTCCTTCGAGGACCAACAAAGTAAAATAACTTCAGTTACCAATGTTGTCACCATCAATGCAACCATGTAGTCCTCAATGGAGGCAAAACAAGACCTCACCACCCATCTTGAATCAGTCTTTTCGACACTTTGCACCAAACTGTATATCCCTACGGATAACCCTTCCTCTTCCTCACCCTCCACATCTTGAAGGTGACCAATTCTCGTTCTCATAACTTTCAGAACCATCATTTTCAACATGACCTACGCCTTTCGCGATTGGATGTGACCAAATTTGATGGCTCGGACTATGATTTGACCGAAATGGAACAGTATTTCTCTTTACTCTGGGCTTCACGGATGACGATACTTCACGGGTATGGTGTTCTCCATCTCGATCAAGAATGTTAGCAGTAGTTGGCAATGGAGAAAAACTTCTTGTGAAGAGTGTATTGCTTGGACACACTTGTGGTAGATCTTTATGAACTCTTTGTGCGGCACCAACCATTTAGGCGGTTTGACAAAAGTTGAAACAATTAGGAATAGTGGAAGACTTTATAAGCTGACTTTGAGCATCTAGCTTTTAGAGCGGAATGATCGATGCCTTTTTTCAAGAGTGTTTTATCCCGGCCTCAGGATGATATTTGGGCCCATGTCCTCATGGATTGGCCTTAGAGTTGGGTGGGAGGCTACTAAAGAGATAAATAAATTACCAACATGTTGTATCTTCTCAAAACCGAAAACCTCCTTTATCCCTCGCTCTAAACCAATAAATCCACTACTCCCTCTGCTCACTAAAGATCCAAAAATTGACCGAGGCTGAAATGGATAATGCACCAACTCAAAGGAATAACTGTTATAACTAGATGAAAAATATTTCTTGGGACACAAGTGTAAAGAACAAAATATTTTTATGGCCATCCTCAGGGATATTCGAAGGGATGTAGAAACTCCTTTATTATGCGAGTCCACATGGATCCACTATTGTAAACCTCCCTCTGACCCTCCCGAATTAGAACCAGTTATTTCCCTAAATTATTTCACTGGCTTCTCTACTCCCAAACCCTCAAGCCAATCCCGGTTTACATCAAACGTGAAGGTCATCCCATTACGGTTGATGGTGCTTAGCACCATAATTTACATTCATGATGCAGCATTGCCCAAAGAAACTCATTTGCTACATCCTTATTACCGTATTAATTTCCAAATCATGATTGCCAATGGTGAGGTTTCCATGAAATGTGGAGGTGTTGGAAAATGTGCATCTCAGAGTGGGACTACCCACCTAAAATATCCCTATGTTTCGACATGGGAGGTTGTGAAATTGTATTGGGTGCAAGGCGTGGGACTTTGAGTCCCATTCTATGGATTTTAGTACCAACCATACAATTCGACCCGGGATGTCCACCAATACCTCGGTTCCAAGGCATCATTGTTGGTTCCTTTGAGATCATTAGTTCCATCGCTTGGAAAAGCTGCTCAAAGAAGGTCATTATGATTGTTGTCATTAACTCCATGCCATACAAGCACATCGAGACACCCCTCGGTCCACATAGAGATCTCAAGTCCATCCTTTTCTAAATAATGGGTTATTGCTTTTCCACTCAGGGACTCCTCAACATGGTGTTCCTTTGATCATTCCATTCCCTTGTACCCGAAATCCTTCCTTATTATATGTCTGTATCGTCACCCCCTTTTCCCAAAAATGAAATTGAATGGTCCGAGACTCTAATGCAAGCGTTATCCGCCCTGAGCAGGCCCTCTTCTGGGTGTGATCCTTGGTCTTGAAAATAGGGTTCTTGGTAGATGTGTCCACGACACAGTACCCTCAACAAACTTACCATCAGAGACAAATTCCCCATTCCACGTCATTGATGACCTCCTGGATGAATTGGGTGGAACCCAATTCTTCACTAAAATGGATATTTGTTGGGATACACGAAACATGAAAGAGGAAGATTCCCAAGATTGCCCCAAAACTCATGATGAACACTATGATTTTTTTGTTCATGCCCTTTGTCTTGTGCTTAATTACCCCTCCACAACCAAAGCCTCATGAATCATGTCTTGAATCCTTTTCTCTGATTTTTGTCTTAGTTTCTTTGATGATATCCTCATCTATGAAAAACCTGGATGAACCATATTTTTTCATGTGGATCCGAGTTCTCCATCTACTCTCTCAAGCAGCAACTTTTCTGAGAAGCAGTCCTAAAATTTTTTTGCCTCAGAAGTAGAATACTTGTCTCATATGGTTGGCAAAGATATGGTGTGAGGGTGGATCCTAAAAGATTGAAGCTATGAAATAATAGACACACCCAAAGACTCTCAAAGTGCATTGGATTTTGGGCTTAGCAATTGTGCTCATAAGTTTATTTAAGAATTATGGGAATATTACTTGGAACCTCTCGCTGCTCTCCTCAAAGAACTCTTTCACTTGGAATCCATCAACACTCAAGATTTTCAAACCTTAGAGATGGCCATGTTTTCCCTCAGGTCCTCATGCCCCAATTTCACAAAGACCTTTGTGTTGGAATGTGATACCTCGAGGGGAAAGGAATTGGTTTTGTCCTTATCCAAGAGGGTTGACCCCTTTGTGCCAGCAAGAAACTATCTAAAATAAATATGGAAAAAATCCATCCTGAAAAGAAATGTTGGCTATTTTGCATGTGGATTTGATATGGCCAAAACATTATCTATTGGGGCAATGTTTCCGAATTAAGACAAACCATCAAATCCTCAAGTGTGCCTTGAACAACATTTCCTCCCCTAGAACAACAAAAATGGGTGACTAAAATATTTGGATCTGATTATGAGATCATTTAGAAGAAAGGAAAAGACAACGTGGTTAGGATGCACTTTTCTGAAAATATGAATATGAAGGATCCCTTTTTACTCTCTCCTTCATTGTACGGATTGGCTCCAAGTGGATTGTAGGGAATGGCTACAAGATCCCAAAGGATTCCATGATTGATCCAACAATTGCGGTCCAATGCTCCAACTTCCCGAGGTGCAGAACAACAAAAATGGGTGACTAAAATATTTGGATACGATTATGAGATCATTTAGAAGAAAGGAAAAGACAATGTGGTTGCGGATGCACTTTCCTGAAAATATGAATATGAAGGATCCCTTTTTTCTGTTTCATTCATTGTACCAGATTGGCTCCAAGTCGTTCGCCAGGAATGGCTACAAGATCCCAAAAGTTCACAGTTGATCCAACAATTGTAGTCCAATGCTCCAGCTTCCCCAGGGTACTCTTGGCTCCATGATGAACTTCAATACAAAGACCATTTGTATTTAAGTAAAAAATCAAAGCTTAAATCCACGGTACTTTCTGAGCTTCATGCTACACCTATAGCAGGGCACTGTAGGTTCACCAAAACCTGTGATAAGGTCAAACGTTCCTTTTTCTGGGATGGTATGAAATAGGACATTCATAATTTTGTAGTGGAATGTGATGTGTGTCAACGCAACAGGGGAGAAACAGCCAAATCTTTGGTCACACTTCATACCATACAACTACACACATGACTCCTTTTGAAGCAGTTTATGGATAGAATCCACCTTCAGTTCTCTCATACTTACCAGGTTCCTTGAAGGTCCAGGTGGTTGACCTAACACTTACAGCTCGAGAGGCTATTATTCGTACCCTCAAATACAATTTGGTCATCGAACATAATCACATGAAGCAACAAGCAAATCAAGGTCGCTTTGAACGTCAATTTGCAGAAGGGGATCATGTGTTTCTTTGACTGCAACCTTACAAACAAAATTCCCTCAAGGTTGAGCATTGTCAGAAGCTAGCACCCAAATTTTATGGTCCTTATACAATTCTCAAGCGTGTGGGACAACTAGCCTATCAGTGTGCTTTGCCCAACCATTCGAAGCTACATCCTGTTTTTCATGTTTCATGCTTCAAGAAGGTTATTGGAGCTAAGTGACAAATTCAAACCAACCTTCCAGAATTGGCTGAAGAAGGATCCATTTCCCTACATCCATAAGCATTTTCAGACCAGTGTGAGCGTTGCCTATGTTAGAGAACCATCAAAGAAGTGCTAGTCCAGTGGAAAGATACAACTCCAACAAACGCCACTTGGGAACTAGCTACCATTATACAACAATTTCCTCATCGCAAGCCTTGAGGACAAGGTTGTTTTTAAGGGGGCGGACATGTTAGGGTCCTAACCCACACATAGGTAGAACAATATATTTATATGTAATTAAGATCAATATTAATAAGTCCTTTCAATAAAATAGAATAAGGCAGATGTAAGAATACCTAATAGAAGCTTCTGCTTCTAGAAGGATCTTCCTCTAGATGCTTCTTTTTAGTATAAATAGGAGTCGAGGGTATGAGAACCCTAGCTTGAATAATATTGTAATATAGATCTTCTCAACTAGAGGTTTCCCCCTCGAAGAGGCCCATGATCATTTCTTTCATATTCAAAGTGTTATTTCTGTTATTATTCTCTTATCATTTCAGTGTTATTGTGGTGAATGATTTGGTTATATTGTTGTTATTCTATCATTACTAGCATTTTATTTATGTTCTGCATACATTTTATATCTGGTATATTACATGATCCAATGGTTGATGATTCACTCAGAGAATATCAACAATCAGGGATGATTGCAGGGTCCTCAACTAGCATGACGTTTAAAACTATCGTCGAGTTCTGCAATGGAAACTTCTCATTGGTAATGGAACTGATTCCAAATGTAGATCTATTAGAGGGTGACCATCGATGATTGGTGTGGATTGTGGAACAGTAACTTGCACATGGTTTATACAGTCGCCCAAACTCCGCAATTTGAAGTTGTGTGATTTTTTGTGGATCAACCACAGTCGTTGATCTTAGAATCGACGAGATATGACGGTCTAGACTAATTAAGGGATTGAAATTAACGCGTTGTTTAATTATCCCTTCGCGCTCTGCCATAAATCCCTGCCCTTGATATGGAGCTTGCGTATCCAACAATCATGACTTGATATGATCGTTGACCAGTCCTCCAACGGTCCTTCTCTTGTAATCTGATGGTCCTTGTTTCTCCCAAAATCTACATCAGTGGACAAGATCCTTCCTCGCTTCTTTTGTAGTTTTATTGTGGGGATTTCAATCCTGATCATGTTTTTTCAATGCAAATTCACTTCTGATCTTTTAATTCCTTGTACTTTAACATAAATACATCGGCTGTTGACATAAATGACAATATGTCAAACAACATCCCCCTTTTTCATTGAGGGAAACACTCTAACATCATACAAAAAATCCCCCTATGATGATTATTTTCTCTATGAAGTTACTCTCCCCCTTTGACATCAATGGAAAAGGGTTGCTCCCCCTATAGTAATTCTCCCCCTGACCATTTGATTTTTAATGAGGTTTTTGAATTACTCCTAATTTATGTCGGATATTTTCAAAAGTACTCCTAGGCAAAGGTTTTGTGAAAATGTCTGCAATCTGTTCTTTGGTGTCTAGATATACTATTTTAACTATTTTTTGGGTGACCTGATTTCTTATAAAATGGTATTTAATTAGGATGTGTTTGGTTTTAGAATGCATGACTCGATAGTTATAGATACTTATGGCACTAGTGTTTTCACGGTTAATAGTAATAGGATCATTATAATTTATTTGTAGGTCTTCTATAGTTTGCTTCATCCAAATAACTTGTGTGTAGAAGGATGCAACAACAATGTATTCTTTTCTACTGTAGAGAGTGATGTGGATGTTTGTTTCTTACTTGACCATGCTACCAAACTTTTTCCTAAGAAAAATTCTCCTCCATTTCTACTTTTCCTATCATATATGCTACTTTCCCAATCTGCATTAGTATATGCAGTTAGATTGAATCTTTATCTTTTGGATACCATAATCCTAGTTCTAGGGTGCCTTGAAGGTATCTAAATATTATTTTTACTACTTTTAAGTGGGTTTCTTTAGGTCCATATTGAAATCTCCCCACGACTTCTACAACCCGCATGATGTCAAGTCTTCCTGTTGTTGAATAGAGAACACTTCCAACCATAGATCTATACATTGTTTGGTCTACTTTTGGTGAGTCATCTTCTAGACTTAGTTTACATCTAGTGACCATTGGATACCCATAGGTTTACTGTCTTCCATTTATAATTTCTTCAACATTTCCTTGATATATTTGGTTTGGGAAAAAAATATTCCATTTTCTCTTTGATTTACTTGTAAACCTAAGAAGAATGATAATTCTCCCAGTATAGACATTTCAAACTCTTCTTTCATTTTGGTTGCAAATTTACTGCTTAGTGTAGTGGAATTACTCCAAAATATGATGCCATCTACATATACTACCACAAACAATCATGTTTTGATCCTCAATTTGGATATATAAGTTGATGTCAGTAGTCCCTCTCTTGTATCCCTATATTTGTAGATACTAATCAAGCCTAGAGAACCATGCTATAGGGGCTTGTTTAAGACCATATAGAGTCTTTTTTTGTTTGCACACATAGTCCTGGTTTTCTTAAAACATGAAACCTTATGGTTTCTCAACATAGACTTCTTATTCTAGTGTTCCATTAAGGAATGTTGATTTGACATCCATTTGATAGATTTTGAAATTTCTGAAGAATGCAAATGATAGGAACATTTTGATTTCCTCAAGTCTTTCTACTCGAGCGAACGTTTATTTAAAATAAATACCTTCTACTTGGGAATATCCTTTGCAGACTAGTATGGTTTTTTTCTTCATAATTTCCCCATTTTCATTTAATTTGTTCTTGAAGATCCACTTAGTTCCTATCACATTCTTGTTCTTGGGTCTTGGAACTAGTTCCCAAGTCTGATTCATCTCTATTTGATCTAGTTCTTCATTCATTGATTTTATCCAATATTTTCTTTTGAAAACTTCTTTAACTGATTTAGGTTCAATTAGGGATAACATTGATTGTTTTGAGTCAAAATCTAGTTTCCTTCTTGTTTCCACTCCTGCATTTTTATCTCGAATGATCTGGATTTCAAGATGATTCTTCTGAACTCTTTTTGAAAAAGCTCTTGGCAAGGGAGTTTCTTCATTGTCTTCTTCATCGGTGTGAGGCTCATTTTCCTATGTTTCATCATCATCTTCTTGGTGAGATTATATATCATCATCCTCTTGTTGATATTTTTTATCAAGGCCTTGGGATATGCCCTTTATTACATCAACTATTTTTACATTTGCACTTTCCACTATTTTTAGTAGTATGAGATTATAACATCAGTATGCCTTTTTATTCGATAATTATCCTAAGAATTTTCCTTCATCAGATCTTGGGTAAAAATTTCCTAGGTTATATTCATCATTCTTTATGTAACATTTACTTCCAAAAATTCTAAAGTATTTTACAGAGGCTAGCCTCCCAAGCCATAGTTCGTTAGGGGTTTTGTCATGATTGGGTCTCAATTGAGCTCTATTAAGTATGTGAAATGTTGTGTGGATTGCATCTCTCCAAAATTTGTCTAGAAGTTTGAATTCATTTAGCATAGTTCTTGCAGCTTCTTGAACTATTATGTTTTTTCTTTCTACCACTCCATTTTGTTGAGGAGTCCCAGGAGCTGAAAATTGTCTTTGAAACCATGGTTTTCACAGAATTGAGTAAACTCTTTAGAGGTGAATTATCCTCCATTGTATGATCTTAGACACTTAAGTTTTATATATGTTTCATTTTCTACAAGAGATTTATACATTTTAAATTTCTCAAAGGATTTAGATTTTTCTTTTAAAAAGAAAACCCACGCCAGTCTTGTGTAATCATCAAAAATCATCATAAAATAATGTTCACCATAACTGATTTTTTTTTTGGCCAGTCCACATAGATCTGTGTGAATAATATCTAATGGTTTAGTTGTGGAATGCTATTTTGTTTTTAACCTAACTCTTTTTTTATTTCAAATTTGACAATGTTTACAAATAGGATCAGAAGGATTAATCACTTTTGGCAGGTCCCTAACTGCCTCTTTTTCGCTGGCTTTGATAAATTTGTCAAAGCTTAAATGTCCCAAAATTCTGTGCCATATCCAATTTTTATCTACTTGGCTTAAGAAACATTTTTCTTCTTCTTCTATATCGAGGATGTACACATTGTTAGATGTTCTTGGTGCAACTGCCACTAGCTTTCCAGTGTCCTTTTTTTTATTTCACATTTCTGAGAATCAAAAGTAAGTATGTGACCCCGATCACAAGTCTGAATTACACTTAGAAGATTTGGTTTGATATTTTCTACCAAAAGTACATATTTTGCTTTGGTTTTATTATTTCCTAAACTAACAATGCATTTTCTCAATATCTTGGCTGACATATTATCTCCAAAAGTTACTTTTCCTTTCCCTTTCTTATTTAACTTGAGAAATTTACTTTGATCTCCAGTCATGTGTTTGGAACATCCACTGTCTATATACCACTGACACTCTTGATTTTTTTCATATAATGCTACATTGCACCCTGTTTTCTTTTTCCTCCATTCTTTTTTATTATGGGGAATATTTGTCTTTTTATCATATTTTGGCAATCTACAATCACTTGTTTTATGACAATAGTTGTTTTATTTTTGGAATTCACTATTGAAATCTTGCAAAGGATAAAATGAGTTATAGTTTCCCTTTTCTTTATTGTACTTGTTGTTCTTATATCTTTGGACATTTCTATTATTGTATTGTCCATAATCTTTGTAGTGTAATGTCTTATGTCCAAAATTATTGCAAGAGTAACAATATACAATGAATAGATATTTATTAGGGGGATTCCTTCTCGTGATTGTATTATTCCTGTCATTTTTTACTTGAGTGGGGAATGTTGATTTCTGTTTATGTGGAAAAGTGTTCAATGGTATCATATTTTCCTTATTATCTTCTCTTTTTAAGGATCCCTTTAGAGCATCTGTATAACTAATTGGTCTTTTGATAGATCCTTGTGATGTAGAAGTTGAGTCTTGGGTTTATCCCAAACTATTATTTTTTTTGGGTGACCTTTGACTACTGAGAATTTCATCCAGTATTTTTGAACTATTTCCAAAGTTTGATATCTTCTTTTCTTCCTCAAGTTCACTTTTTAGCAACTTAATCTCAGCTTCTAGTTTCTCACATGCTTGTTTTTCATTAGTAAGTTGTTTTTAAATGAATTCTTCGGTTTTATTAACTTCCAAGAGTTGGGACTTCAAATCACTGATGGTATATTCTGACTCCTTGATGGTTTTGGAAACTTCCCTCTCTCTTGATTTAATAGCTTCTTTAATATCTAGAAGCTCTCTTCTTGGTAACCTATTTTGTTTTTTATTTTTTCCTAGTTCTTCAATTACACTAAGGATTTCTTCTTCGAAGTTCCCTTCTTCTTCATATTCTGAATTTTTATCATATTGAGTTTTCATTCCCATAAAAAAAGATCTGAATTTTCATCTTCACTCATGTCTAAGGAGTTGTTTTCTTCTTTGGAGTAGAAGTTTTTCTTTTTCTTATAAAATTTCTTCTTGTATTGGTTTTTCTGGTTGTGAACTTCTCCATCATTTTCATCATGCTTGGGATAAAGAGATTTGTTAGAAAAGTGTCCAATTTTGCCAAAGTTGAAACATTAGAATGGTAACTTTCCTTCATATTTTCCAAATCCTTTTTGGAGTTTCTTTATAAAGTTGGATTCTTCTACATATGATATATCTGATAACTTATCATTGGTCTTTTTATCCTACCTCATCTTTTTTTTATATGATTTAAAGGTTGTTTCATCTTTTGATGATTTATCATTCCTTGTTCTCATTTCATATGATGTAAAAATTCCATGAAGTTGATCAACTGTGAGTGTGTTTAGATCAGATCTATCTTCAATTGTAGAAATCTTTGCATCATATCTCATAGGTAATGACCTTAGTACTTTTTTCAAAATAGGTTTATATGTAATTTCTTCTCCTACCACTATGATTGAATTAACCACTTCATCTACCCTATGAAGGTACTCAACAATATTTTCTTCTTCTTTCATTTTCATATTCTCAAACTGAGTTCTATAGGTTTGTAGTATGGCTTTGCTGACTTTTTCATCTCCTTCATATACAACCTCCAACTTGTCCTAAATTTCTTTGGCTGGTTTACAATGCATAACCTTCACACATATAGAATTAGTCAACCTTCCTAGAATTCCATTGACTTCTCTTGAGTTGTCATTATATATTTTCTTTCCTGAAACATCTTTGGGTGGAGAAGTTGGTGCAATGTAACCATCTACAACATATTTCAAGATATCAAAACCAAGAGCCAACAAGAAATTTTTCATTCTTATTTTCCATAGAGCATAGCCTCCATTGAACAATGGTGCTTTCTTGTTAGAAATTCCCTCTTGTTGATCCATATTCAAGATCTACCATCCAGTTGTTAGACTGTGTTGAAGGCACTCTCTCTGATACCAATTGTTGGAATACTGAGAGGGGGGGTGAATCAGTATTACCCCTTTTGCACAATTAACAATTAATTTTTATATTTTATTGATTACCACAATAAATCAACAATGAATTGTATGCAAAATCAATTATATAAATATATTCAACATGAACTACAAGTTTTTATAAATAATAGTGAAGGAGACCAATCCTTTTTAGAGAACCAACTGTAGGAGACACAGATCCCCTTCTTCGGGGCACCAACCCTAGGAAGCACCAACTCCCTCATCTTTAGGGCACCAATCCTATCAAGCACCAACTCCCTTGTATTTAGGGAACCAACCATAGGAAGCTCCAACTCCCTTATCTTTTACAATTTTATTAGTAAGGATATGAATCCTTCCATGCTCCTCCCTTCCCCCCTCACTGCATAAGAATCAACAATTATTTTTCTTGGAATATGCTTCTATTTTTATCTTCTTATATAGACTACATAGACACTTTCTTCTTACCACTCTTTCTCATTTATATACTTTTCCAATTGGTGTGAGATATGAAACATTGTGTCCCTTTGTTTGGACAATCGCACCTCTTCATTAACAATAATATCGTTTGTTTTTTCTTTATTCAAATATTATTGAGAAGCATTTTCAATTTAATGAAAATGATTTTCATTAATCAATCACAGATATGGATCGATTTCATTTAACTTAATTTCATGTATTTGCAAATATTGCAGAAATCAAATTTTGTAGAGGCGCTTCCTTCAAACCATTTACATGTGACTAGTTGTGCAAAACCATTGGCTTATTGTCTAAGTGATGTTCCCAACGCCTTATGGATTATGTGTTCGTAACCCATGACTGGGGGCTAGAACCTAGTTCTATGGATTTCGACGTTCGACAATTTTTATTTATTTGCAATCATTAAACCTCCCAAAGTATATTTCACCGAAACATATCGGACGGTCAATATTCATTCTTCCGTTAGTCAGATGATCCTGGTTTGTCCATAGGTTTCAAACAAATCGGTGACCATGACTTAATCTACAAGTGAGTGAACGATTCTCGTTTACTTCAAGAACTTGGAAATTCGTCCTTCGCGACTTCCAGGACTCTGGAGTTGCATTTCCTCTGAAGTGATTACCTACCGAATAAGTCTTAAAGCAATGGTGACCTCTTTCTATCGGTTAACACCTCCACTTACGCTATCGTTCCATTATGCTTGATCATCGTTTGATAACACTCCTTAATTCGATCAACGGTTAGCGTCAACTTCATCCTTCAGCTCTTTGGGTAGTTATAGGTGTTAGAAATTGGTTTCCCCCGAATTACATACTCCCGAAATGACGTAACTTTCTGACTTGGCACTAGTCGAGTGGATGCCATGTGTCAGTTATATTCATGACTTACATGTACCTGAAATGCCAATTTCATATTGACACTTGTCATTATCTGATTGCACAATGTTTCCTTCTTGACATGGTCTGTTGACGTGGATCTCCTTATGTGTGTGTTATGTGTCTTCACTTAGTGACTTTGGAACTTCGACCTTCGTGTGAATTTACATGTTCTCAACACATTCTCTCCGAAGTGGTCATCACCAAAGTTGACCACGATCCTGATCCAATGGTCATCATGTATTCTCCAGATATGGTGGTCCTTCTTTATCAATTATTGTGTCCTTCCACTCAACTTGATCCAATGGTCGAGAATTCTCTCGGAGTAGATCAACGATCAGGGATGATTGTAGGGTACTCAACTAGCATAACGTTTAAAGCTATCGTCGAGTTCCGCAATGGAAACTGCACATTGGTAGTGGAATTGATTCCAACCATAGATCTATTGGTGGGTGACCATCAACGGTCAGTGTGAATTGTGGAACCATAACTTGCGTGTGGTTTATCCCGTTGCCCAAACTCCACAATTTGAAGTTGTGTGATTGTTGGTGGATCAACCCAAGTCATCGATCTTTGAATCGATGAGATCTGAAGGTATAGACTAATTGTGGGATTGAAATTAATGCATTTTTTAATTCTCCCTTCTCGCTCCACAATCAATCCATGCCCTTGATGTAGCGCTTGCGTATCCAATGGTCACAACTTGATCTGATCATTGGCCATTCCTCCAACGGTCCTTCTCTTGTAATCTGACAGTCCTGGTTTGTCCCAAAATATACATCAGTGGACGTTATCCTTCCTCGATTCTTTTGTAGTTTTATTGTAGGAATTTCAATCCTGATCACGTTTCTGCAATGCGCTTTCCCTTCTGAGATTTTAATTCCTTGTAATTTAACGTAAAGACTTCGGTTGTTGACATAAATGATAATATGTCCAACAAGATCAATTGCCATGGATTCCTCTACTACTACATCAGTGGTGGAGAGAGATACTGATGCATTCATGGGCATAGAGTGTCTGATACACATGTGTAGCAATTGTAAAACAACGTACAATAAAATATTGATACACATACATATAATACTATATAAATATATAACAATAAAGAACATAAAGATGGGTAATATACTAACCTCCTCCATTAATCTCTCATGTCTACTCGCTTCAATAGGCCCATATCAAATTTTCCTGCAACTCGAGCATCTGTGATGTTCACATGGATGACTACTATGTCCATGTTCCCCCTCCTCACTACACTCTTTTGTATGGGGTGAAGCTTCGACCCCTCTATCAATGTCACTGGTAGGCACCTCCTACCGAGATAGTGAAACAAAGATACAGTGTTGCACTAGGATATGAGTCAATGATGATATAGCTACTTGTGCCTACTACAATCTCTCTTCAACAGGATGATGTTGGGCAATCAGGTCAATCCTTCACATGGGGGGACAAGGACCGAACATGGGATCGCACCAGCATGATCTTAGTCTTGTGCGGACCCTTGACCCAACCCATGGAAGTCACCAATGTCAAAGTAGTTGATATGGTGACCCATAATAAATTTTTCCCATACTTTTCTCAAAAAATATAAAGGTACCTCCTTATTATTATGAGGTTTATCAAACAACATGTACCACCCATCCATCCATTGTTAACTAATTTGTGGGTGGATGCACCAGTCAATGAAAATTTGTTTCTTGTTGAAAAGTGGTTCTTGCCTAGTTTGGGGACCAATAAAAAGAGATATCAGTTGTTGTTTTGAAATACCCAAGTCCCTAATTTGGTTTCTATCCATTCTAGTGGGGTAAAACTCATACATTTTATCCCTAGATTGAGAAATAGATGTTAATTTCCCTTGGTCACTTGCAATGTACCTCAAAATAAAATACGATGAAGTGACCAAGGACTATCTACTAAGTTCTCTCATTCCCCTTAATTCATTTACAAATGTTCTAAATATTACCAACACCTCATCAATTTGTGTGTCTATATTGGGTGGTTGTGGTGGGTTGGGGTTTTCCTCTCCTTGGTATTCTTGTAGGAAGTTTACATTGTCTCTAGGTTCCATTTTATAATATATGATGCAATTTAATAAGGCATGGCATGTTCATTAGGTCATTTTTTTAATTGAAATAGAAAATTACAAAAAAAAACAATAAATATTTTAAGAAATTGAAAAAAACCATAAAATAATCACATTTCTTGTAAATTATCTATAGTTATTTTAAAAGGGGAAATTATAGGCAATGTATGAGGTGAATCTCTATAAATTTTCTAGATGACATTTCTCTATAAGATTGCAAATTTCTATAATTTAGATTCTTTTAGAATATATTAAATTAATTGAATAAAAATAAAAATTACTAAATTGGGAGGAAAAGAAGAGAAACCAAACATACTTGGCTTGACTGGGACATAGTGGAAATATATTGACTTTGCACTTCCTATCTCTTTTCTCAATGAGGGTAACAATGTGAGTGCAATGTGTGCAAATGGGCACAAATCATGCCCATGGCCGGTTAAAAATGGTATGATAGAGGAACGTGTGCATGTTCTTAGGAAAACACATGCATTATTAAGAATGTGCATGCATTATTAGGAATGCACACATGTTCCTGCCGATGAGCCTATGTGGCAAGCTGAGTGGATGATCCAGAATTGGATCCAGGAGCCAGGAGCCTGGCAGGGCTTAAAAAGGCTCAAAAATGAAAATTATCAGAATCAGATGAAACCAATTCCATTGTGATCGTCTCATCGTGTTTATTCCAACCATATATTTAATTTCTCAAATAGTTATTGTATGCGACAGTTATCACACTCTCACTGTTTTCCCAAACAACTAAAAAATCAACAGGTCAACTGCCAAAAGTCAATGATGATGTTAGCATGACGTCCTTCTTACATCATCATGCTGACATCAACAAAGTGACATGTGGTAGCACAACAACAGGGTGACTGGGCAGTTTAATTGGGCACAGGACAGATCCACTCAGATGATGACAAGTGGCATTTTTCAGGCCAATGAATAGGTTCCACATGGCCGAGACATGGGCTTCCACGTGGCACCCCATCACTAGTTTGAATGGAAAAATTGTATTGGATATCATGGGGTTCGACCCCATGACCTATTGGCAGGGAAAGCGCTTTGGTAAAGGTTTGATAGCCAACGCACCACAAGTCATGGATAATTTTAGGGGCTAAATTTCGCTCATGGGCTAATTTTCCATGGTTTTTCCAAAAACGAGATTCTCTATTTTTAAAATGATTCACCCAAATTCAATATAATAAAATTATTTTACCTTTAAAATCGCCAAAATTTTATAAAAACTATATAAAATTCTTAGAAATTTGAATATTTTTAAAAAAATATCGTCAAACATTTATGTTTACATATGAAGGATTAGTAATATTCGTCAAGGTTTCTACATTTTAAAATAATTTTCCATCCTTAAAATCATCCATGCCACAAGTGGTGCTTGTCAATTGAAACCCACTTTATAATATTTATGTTGCAATGTATTTGTTGGAGGGCAAAAAGAGGCTGGGGCTAAGCCCCAACCCATGGTTTATTACATAGCATGTGACCATAGTGGGTAAGGGGTGCAGGTGCCATGTTTATAACCACCAGCGCGTGCCTTGTTAGCAGCTTCCATCAAACTTTTCAGGGGCTGGAACCATAGGTTAGGTGCATCCCAAGGGCACGGTCTTATGCTATGTTGACATGTGACCATATTTTTTGGGATAAGGGGCCAGCGCACAACCCTATGGGTTGGCGCTTGGCCAGATCAATGCAATGTGACCATAATTAGGGGGCACACGCTGGGAAAAAGGGGCTAAGCCCTATATTTAAACAAAAAATGGTTATTTACTTTGCTTTAGTGGATTTGTAATTGATTTTCGCTTGTTAATAGAGGATTTTGCCCATTATTGGGGGATATTGGGCCCTTTTTTAGGCAAGATCTTGGGAGGAATTTGGGGAATGACAACCAAATCCAAATCTATATAAACCATGAATTATTGAGGCCATGAAGGATGCATTTAGAGTAGATTTATGTTGAAGCAAAGACAAGCCAAAGCCATTTTTATGCAGGGAAGTTGTTGAGGAGAAGACCTTTGCAGGCCATTTCTGGGAGCTCTGGTCATCCATTTTGAGTGTCGTTTCTTCTATTGGGTTCTAGATATCTATATGAACAATACCATATCAATACCGTATCCTTATAGCACTGCTAAAATTTACTTATTAATCTTTGAACATAAATAAATAAGCCTCACTCACTAAGACAAAGGCCCGGAGACGTAGGCGAGATTGCCGAACTCTGTTATCACTTCTCTTGTTGTGGTTTGTTGTTCTTATTTCTTCATTTAGGTTATATATATGTGTTCATGGCTGTGATATATTCTCCTATCTTCTTCCTCTTTCATTTATCTTCCTGAATGGTTAATAAACGCATGCATAATAACTCAACCACAGGCATTTAAAAGATCATTTTCAGATCAAGTGGTATCAGAGTTAGTTGACATTTGGAATTTAAGTTTTTCATGTTAGACAGGGAAGAGATCATCTCAAGGGAGAAAATGGAATCTACAGGAGGACTTTCCCAAGATGAGAAGGAGTTCATAAATTCGGTGTTTTCCATGGCGAGATGGTGAAGGTGTTGTATCAAGACTACTTGGAACGAAAGAGCACGGTTCAAGTAAAATCTTCAAAGAACGACAAAGGAAAATAAGGATTGAAGGAAGTTCCTTCTACATCTATTTCATAAAACACATCTGAGGTATGCAGTGAAGTTCAATCATCAAATTCTCCTCATTCTCATCAAGTTGGTTTTGGTGCATTCGAAAAACATACAAAAGGTGTAGGTTTGAGAATACTAACCAAGATGGGTTATGAAGAAGGAAAGGGCCTTGGATGTAAAGGTCAAGGTATCATGAATCCTATTGAGGTTGTGGAAAGGCCTCAATACTTAGGATTGGGATATCGCGAAGTGGATCTTGGAGCATCCTCCAATATTGGTTCCAAAACTTCGGAAGCAAGTAATGCTTCAAATGGCCAACTTAAGACATTGTAGGAACACTTCACCAATGGTAATGGCGCATCACTTCAGGTTTGTGGTAGTGAATAAAATTCATCTCCAAATCAAGATGAATATCAACATGGAAGGTATAATGGTCATGTTTTTACCAATTTTCCTTTTGATTATAATAAACATAATCAGGTAATATAGAACTTGTGGAATCGTTATCCATGTACTTATTGTCATTCATCCAAGCATTGTGTTGCCAAGTGTTGTAAGAGACCAAATTTGTACAAGAAGCCTATGTCGACCAAGAAGGAAACATTACATAAAGATTCAAATCCAAAATGGAAGAAAGAGAAGGGTAAATAGGTCTGTATGCCAAAAACTCAGTGCACTCATTGCAGCAAGAGTGGACATCAAAAGACTAGTTGTTGGAAGCTTAATTCAGAGCTTCGTCCAAGGAAGGAAAAAAGGATTGCACATGCACTCATGAAGGAAGAAATATTAACGATGAAGCAAGAGGAACACTATGAAGGAAAGAAACCAACCACTTGGTTTTTCCAGAAGTGGATGTCTCAACTTCATTGTCTTTTGCTTCCATTAATGTAATCACACATGTTGAAATGATGACCTGTTATAACATCATTTTTGTACAACATTGTGTTCTTTTTTTCCCGTTATGAGTATGTAATCATTCAAAGTCCATTTTTGTAACATTTTTGGGACCAAAAGGTACTTGAGTGGGGAGGTGTGATCTAGAGTCGGATCCAGGAGCCTGACAGGGCTCAAAAAGGCTAAAAAATGAATGTTCTTGAAATCAGACGAAACCAATTCCATTGCGACTAGATCATCGCGTTGATTCTGGCCATATATTTACTTTCTCAAATGGATGTTGTATGCAAGAGTTATCACACTCTGATCATTTTCCCAAAAAACTAAAAAGTCAACAAGTCAACTGGAAAAAGTCAATGATGATGTCAGCATGATGCCATCATGCTGACATCAAGAAAGTGACACGTGGCAGCACAAAAATAGGGTGATTGGGAAGTTTGACTAGGCACAGGAAAGATCCACTCAGATGATGACAAGTGGAATTTATCAGGCCAATGAAGAGGTGCCACGTTGCACCCCATCACTAGTTTTAATGGAAAAATTGTATTGGAGCTCATGGGGTTCGACCCCATGACCTATTGGTAGGGAAAGTGATTTAGTAAAGTTCTGGAAGTTAATGCGCCCCAAGTGGTTCTTGTTAATTGAAACCCACTTTATAATATTGATGTTTCAATGTATTTGTTGGAGGGAAAAAANCTCATGGGGTTCGACCCCATGACCTATTGGTAGGGAAAGTGATTTAGTAAAGTTCTGGAAGTTAATGCGCCCCAAGTGGTTCTTGTTAATTGAAACCCACTTTATAATATTGATGTTTCAATGTATTTGTTGGAGGGAAAAAAGGGGTTGGGGAAAGCCCCAGCCCACGGTTTATTACATATCATGTGACCATAGTGGGTAAGGGGCATGGGTGCCATGTTTATAACCACCACTGCACACCTTGTTATAACCTTCCATAGAAATTTTTAGGTCCTGGAACCATAGGTTAGGCACATCCCAAAGGCACGGTCTTATGCTATGTTGACATGTGACCAGATATGTCGGGATAAGGGGCCAACTCACAGCCATATGGGTTGGCGCTTAGCCACATCAATGAAATGTGACCATAATTAGGGGGCACACGCTGGACAAAAGGGGCTAAGCCTTATATTTAAATAAAAATGGGTTATTTACTTTGGTTTAGTGGATTTTTAATTGATTTTGGCCTGTTAATAGAGGATTTTGCCCATTATTGGGGGATATTGGTCCCTTTTGAGGCCAGATCTTGCGAGGAAGTTGGAGAATGATAACCAAATATAGATCTATATAAACCAGGCCTTATTGAGGCCATGAAGGAGGGATTCTGAGTAGATTTATGATGAAACAAGGACAAGCCAAAGCCATTTTTATGCAGGGAAGCTATTGAGGAGGAGACCTTTGCAAGCCATTTATGGGAGCTCTGGTCATCCATTTTGAGTGACGTTTCTTCTGATGGGTTCTAGAGATCTAGAAGAACAAGACCAGATCAGTCTTGTAGGCTTATATAATTTCTACAATGTACGTATTGATCTTTGAATAGAAATAAAGAAGCCTCACCCACTAAGACAAAGGCCCGGAGACATAGGGGAGATTGTCGAACTCCGTTATCACTTCTCTTGTTATGGTTTTTTTTTTCTTATTTCTTCATTTTAGTTCTGTATATGTGTTCATGTTTGTGATATATTCTCCTATCTTCTTCCTCTTTCATTTATCTTCCTGAATGGTTAATAAACGCATGCATAATAACTCAACCATAGTAATTTAAAAGATCATATTCGGATCAGTGGAGGTTCAGGATTTTTCAAACCTATAGAATTAGGAACATGTGTGTGTTCCTAATAATGCGCATGTGTTCATGGGAGTGCACATTCCTATTGACCCCATTTCCACTTTTGTGTCCACCAACTTTGTGCACACACCATGGAGATTGAATTTTTAATCATGATTTCATGATTTCAGTCATGAAATTATGATTACTCAATGAGATCTCATGGTTATGATTCAAGTATCATATTTTGTGTATTGGTTGTATTTTTTGTAATTATGTATCTATATTTATCATTATAGTGGTTATAGATCCACAAATTCAAGATCAATGGTATAAATTGTAATGAATGAAACCTCCTATATAATAGAGAATTTATTTTTAGAAGAGGTTAGCATTAAAACGTAGGACACATAGCAGTGGAATTTGTAAAAGATCATATCAAAGGCTCCACTCTCTTCTACTTGTAGTATGTAACTCTGAATTAATTAATGATAATACTTTGTTGTTGATTATTTCTTGAGTCTTTATTCTCTTGTAGTGCTCGCAGCTAGGAGGGCCCCCTATCCTATGATGCACTTGTCGAATTAGTAGGTAGGTTTATTTTTAAGAGAACCAATTCTAGTAAATGCATTTATACTTTAGATTAAACTTAGTCAATTCAATTTCTTTAATTTTAGTTTTTTTTCTTGTAGTAGTTTCTAGTTAATTTTATGCAGTGTGTTGAGTGGATTTTAGGGAACTTTAGTGTGAGGATTTGTTTACCCAGGGAATCCAAAAGGTAGCTTAAAATATACAGGAATTGAACCTACGACTCATGTGTGTTTTATTTTCATGCTTAATCGAACTATAAGGGGTAGTTGGGTCATCTGAATATCTTTATGATGTTGACAATTATTGTGCCAAATATGATTTGATGAAATTAGATGTGATTGTTTGGCATGAAAAAGATAAGTTCATGCTTAACTTGATCCTTGGAAGTGTTCATTAAGAAAATTTCTTGTTTTTATCTTAGTATAAAACCAATCGAACTTAGCTCTGCATATATTTTTCTGAAACCTCATAAACTTACAAGCTCTCAGACGATAATTTAATGATCAACAAATTAAGAAATTAAATTTCATAACATGTTTGGTTCCATTGTCAGGGAGGTGTCAAAGAATTGGATCTTCATTGCTTTGTTTTTATGCATAGTATTTTTTTTTAATTTATATATCTTCCTTTCTTGCAGTGTTAACATCCTAAAACACAGAGAGAGAGGAGTGGTAAGATGAGAGGTTAAAACTTGGACATCAACTTTAGTGGGTTTTCTATATCGTTGGATTTAGATGTTGTTCTCATTGTATGAATCAAGGTAGGAATACTAGGGGTAGGGGTAGAGGAAAAACAATACCCATTATTCTGGGTGGTGAAGTAAGACCCCCCCCC
>SNQJ01S0025650.1:37678-58415 GCA_010110895.2 Picea sitchensis
GATTCTGAATGGTCCTATAAATCGAGGTGACAACTTTGTCCCCTTCCTGAACCATATGGTACTCTTATTAGGCCTGATATGAATGAAAACCTGGTGTCCCACTTCATAACTTCGGTCAGTCCTGTGTACATCTGCATAACTTTTCTGCCTATCTTGTGCTTCCTTTAGTCTCTGCCTAATCTGAATCACCTGTTCCTCCATCTCTTGAATCAATTTTGGCCCAACTGTTACTTGATCTTCTAATCTATCCCAACTCAACGACGTTCTGCATGTCCTTCCATAAAGAGATTCGTAGGGTGGCATTCCGATGGATCTATGAAAACTATTATTGTAGGCAAACTCTACCAAAGGTAGGTACTTCTCCCACTAGGTTTGATTATCCATGACATACATCCTAAGCATGTCTTCCATGAATTGATTTACTCTCTCGATTTTCCCATCTGTTTCAGGATGATAAGTTGTTCTTAAGTTCAACTGAGTCTCCAACGCTGACTGCAAACTTGTCCAAAACCTAGAAGTGAATCTGGAGTCCCTATCTGAAATGATCTTCTTAGGTATCTCGTGAAAACAGATAACCTCGCTTACAAACACACATTCCACATCAGTGACATCGTAAGTGTCTCTAACTGGAATAAAATGATCACTCTTGGTTAACTTATCAACTATCACAAGAATGGCATTGTGTCTATGAGATGTGAGTAGAAACCCCACAAAACAATCCATAGAGATGACTTCCCTTTTGGACATAGGAACATCATGTGGTTGTAGGAGGCTTGCCGGGTGATGGTGGTCAACTTTCACTTGTTAACACTCTAGGCATTTGGCGATGAAATGGACTACATCGTGCTTCATGCCTACCTGGAGGAAGAGCTTCCTCATGTCTACATACATCTTCTTCACACTCGGATGCACACAATAAAGTGATCTATGGGCTTTCTTCAGTATGATGCTTCGAATATCTCCATCTTCAGGGATGTACATCCTTCCTCGATATCTCAATAGTCCATCTTCTTCCAAACTATATCTTTCATGCTTTGGATCTAATTGCATCCCACTCTGAAGGTTTGAAGTAACCTCTAAATACCAACTGTCTCCTTGGAGTTGCGTCAACAAATGTTCTCTTGGATTGACTTTTAAGGGTACCAGGGAGAAGACACATGGTCTCTTGCTCAAGGCATCTGCGACCACATTTTCCTTTTTTTTGATGTATGAAATAGAAAAATCATACTCACTCATAAACTCACTCCATTGCCTTTTCCTGGCATTCAGATCCCTTTGAGTGAAGAGATGTTTTAAACTTTGATGGTTTGTTTTGAGCTCCAAAGTTTCAGAGCTAGCATTATAGCTGCCAACTCTAAATCATGAGTAGCGTAAATCTCTTCGTGTTTCTTCAACTTCCTTGATGCATAAGCTATCACTCCTCCATCCTACATTAGTACGGCCCCCAACCCTTGCTTCAAGGCATCCGTGCAGACTGTGAAGTCCTTTTCCATATCCGACACTCATAGAATTGGCGCACTAGTTAGTAACCTCTTAAGCTCAATGAATGCACTATCACATTCTTTCGTCCATTCATACCTGACCCCCTTGCGCTGCAAAGTGGTGATGGGTTTCGCTATTTTTGAGAATCCTTCCACAAATCTACGATAATAACCTGCTAGCCCCATGAAGCTTCTGACCTCATGGACATTTTTCGGCACTGGCCACTGCATAATGGCCTTTACCTTTTCTGGGTCCATGGAGATTCCTTCACCGGAAATGATATGACCTAAATAGTGGATCTCTTTCTGAAAGAAGGAACACTTCGACAACTTCCCATACAATTTTTTCTCCCTAAGGCAGGAAAACACCACTCGCAAGTGTACCTCATGTTCTCTTTCATTCTTGGAATAGATGAGTATGTCATCTAGAAAGACTTGTACAAAACGGTCTAAGTACTTCCAGAATACGTCGTTCATGAGGCTCATGAATACTGCTGGCGCATTGGTCAATCTGAAAGGTACTACGAAAAACTCATAATGTCCAAACCAAGTTCGAAAGGTATTTTTGGGGATATCACCTTCCTTAATCCTTAACTGATGATACCCTAATCGCAAATCTATCTTTGAGAATACCATTTCTCCTTTCATCTGATCAAAGAGGTCATCTATTCGCGGTATTGGGTACCTATTTTTCACTGTAGCACGATTCAAGTCCCTGAAGTCTATACACAGTCGTAAGGATCCATCCTTCTTCTTTACAAAAATTATTGGTGCACCCCAAGGTGAGACACTGGGCCTTATTAGCCCTAAGTCCAGTAACTCTTTCAACTACATTTGAATTCACAAAGTTCTAGCACTGTCATCTGATATAGAGTCTTGGAAATTGGTTCTACACCATGTTTTATCTCAATAGTAAAATCAAGCTCCCTCTTAGGAGGTAACCCTAGTAACTCGTTCGGAAAAACATCCTTAAATTCTGACAATACCAGGTACTTATCTAATGAGGGTCCCTTCCTTTCATTCACTGCTTCCACTACATATAGTCGACACCCTTTCCTCAAGAATCGCTTAACCTTCATAGTTGAGATAAAGCGTGATGACACATTTCTCTGTACACCCTGGATCTCTACTAGCCTTCCTTCATCGTTGACACAAAGCACCCTTTTTTTGAAACAATCTACCAAATATCGATGAGCTTCTAACCAATCCATTCCAATGATTAGGTCATATGCCCTGAGAGCAGTGATGTATACCTTCAACCTAGTAGTACACACTCCCAGGTCTACTATACAATTATCAACAATAGGTCCTACCGCTTGTTTTTCCCAAGAAGCCATCTCGACTTGTTTAAAGTCATCGTGCTCGTAGGCTGCCAACCCACTCTTTTCTAATGCAGATGGTGAAATGAAACTATCTGTCGCACCAAAATCAAATAAAATCTTAACATTGATATGATTTAGCGTACTTGATGACTCCACCATCGTGGATTGATGTTCGGCCTGGTGATTATTAACCGCTGTGTAAATCTGGTGGCTGCTACTTTCTCTTCCCATCGGGGCCTTTCCTTCTCTATGCACAAATCCTTATTGCAACTCTGGGAAGTCACGCTGGTAATGGGGTCCTCCACATCCCCAACAGGTAACACAGGATTGAACCTATGCACTATTATATGACTGTCTCTGAAATGAGTTCCTTCCCTTGGAACTCCTGCCCCTACTAGTTGTTCCCTGAGATGGTCGTGGACCTGTCTGTGTCATTGGTAATAAACGAGATGCTGCACTTTCTTCCATTGAAATACATGCAGCTACTATCCTTGGCGTGACTATGTTACCATATGGAGGTGGCCTTGAGCCCCCTCCCCTGGGAAATGTCCTAGGTGCCTTCCCTATGAATCCAGGACGATGCGGAAAGGTCAATCTCGTACCTCCGGTTAAGTTCATGTGTTCCTCCGCATAACACGCATTTTCCACAGCTTCCACTACTGAAGATGGTTTCCACATCCGCACCATAGCCCTTATCTTAGGGTTCAATCCATAGACAAAGTGTTCTGCCTGTCGTTGGTCATTATCCATATATGAAACATACTTGACCAATTCCATAAACCTAATATCATATTCCTCTATGGTTTTTTTTCCCTGTACTAAGGCATGAAACGCTCCTACCTGTTGTTCCTCATAGTAAGCTGGCAGATATTTCCTTTGGAACCTCTCCTCGAAAAGTTCCCAAGATACGGTGTCTGGGGTAAGATGTAGTTGTCTTTCTAGGTTGCCCCACCAGTTCAAGGCGTTGTCTCTTAACTGAAAAATCATTATCTTCGCCTTTGAGGTGGACGCATAGTCCCTTAAGGAAAAACACCTTGTCATGCCTTCCAACCATGCTTCCGTGCGTTCACTAGCGCGACCCCTGGAAAACTCTGAAAGTTTGATCTTTTGCAGTTCTCTAGTGATGTCTTCGGGTGGAGGTCCTCCCCCTGAATCCCTTGACGCTTCTAGCTTACCCGTTCTAGATGGTGGGGGTTCCATTTCGATCCCTGCTAGTTGTTGCCCCTTTAAAGTCTCATTTATGGCCTCTAAAGAGCGTTGTAAGAGAGCTAGTTCGGGCGATGGTGGCGGTAGCGTTGGCAGTGTTGGTGGTGCCTTTGACGATGCTCCTCTGCCTCGATTCCCTCAAGTCCTAACCATTCTGTATGATTTAACCTGCATCAACCAAAGTTGTCAGGTTGAGTTCAAGGACGTTTCTCATTGCGCAACTTAACTAGAAAACAGGGTTAGGCGTAAGTTTTTCTTTACTTGTCTGTAAACAAACGTTACTCTCTTTAGGTGAGTGGTTAGGTTAGGGTTAAGCGTCTAAGCTTGGTGTCACTGCCTAAGAAAACTATTGACCCTCTCACTCGGTAGCTATGCTAGCACTGTACCCCACTTGTTAATTCCTCTAACTTACCTACCTAGTGCGCATGAAGCCCCCTCCTGCTTATCTCATTCTAAGTCCTTAACCCTTCGCTAAAAACAATCTAATTAGTCACTTTAATTAGTCGCATCCACTTTCCTTGACTCCATTCCTGAGCTAGACACAACTAGCATCTACCAAACTCCTTTACACTATCAGTGTGAGGAAAGTAAATCAGAGGAAGTTGTTCCTCCTTCCTTAAGCATGAATTATAAATTTTAAATATAATTAAACGTAATTTTAATTATAAATAAATTTAAAACATAGTTAATTAATTTATTTAAAATTATTAAGTTTTATTCAAATTATAATTAAATTATATTTAAACTCTAATTTAACTCTAATTTAACTATATGTAATTTAAATAATTACACTATAAATTACATATATTATAAAACTATTCCTTACCGTACGGATTCCTTACAATTTAAATTACATATAGTTTTATAATTTAAAGTTAAATTAAAAAAATAGTTAAATTAAAACAATAGTTAAATTAATTTAAATTAAAACATTAAAATTTAACCAAAATGAATAAAATAATAAAAAAAATGAATAATAAGAAAATAAAAAAAAAACTAAATAAAAATATTAAATAAAAACAATTTTAGCATGGGAAGTGGATCCTCGCATGAGGCCCACATGCCCCTCCTGCTTCTTTCTTTACCTAAAACGCTACATGCCTCCTCTCAAACCCTAAACTCCTCAACCCTAATGCTCCCTCATTGACGCCTCTCCACTCTGCTCTTGGCGCTGGTGCTAGTGTATTTTCAATGCTCTAGTGTCTCTGGCAAATTGATCCTGGACCTGTTGCTTTGCAGGCACTGGCTTGTAATAGTTTTTTTTTAAATACATCCTTTGTGGGCTCGTCCCTTCGATGGTTTCACACTGGTATTTTCATTGGATTGTGATGTGTTGTGTGCTGGTGTAGGTGCACTAGCTTTGTGTTGTGTAACTTGCAAATCTTGGGTGCTTGGCGTTTGGTGCTTTGTTTGAGCGATGACTTGTGTATTGAGCAGATTTGGTTCCCCCCCTGTGGAATCTATCCTTGGAGCCTTGGCATTTGGCATTTGTGTGTTTGGGTATTGGCTTGTATGGACATCTCCTTGGTGGCTTGGTTTGGTGCTTGTGCGTTTGGGCGTTGGCTTGTATGTTTTTTTTTTTTTTTTGGTTTATTAATAAAAATTTTGCAATGCGCGCAAGTATTATTGAGACACATAGTGCAATGACTAGCGCCCTCATAGGCTCCTCCTCGTGGCTCGATGGTTGGTCTATGTCTTGGGTTTATCTTACATAAATGGATGGTTTTGAAGGGAACATTGATGTCATTGTGATTGCTGCAACTAACAGGGATGATATACTTGATGTTGCTTTGTTGCGCCCAGGGTGTTTTGATAGACATGTGTTTTTTTCTTCTTTTGCGGCTAGATTTGACTTGTGTGGCATGTTTATATGGTGTGCAATGAACCCCTTTCAAGCCTTCAAGTAATATCCTCTTCCATGTGACTTAACGCTTGGCGCTTACTGCCTTGCGCATTGGGATTTGTGTGCAAAATAAGTAGTCTATGCTTGATATTTGGCGTAGCGTCCGGTTTCTCGACTAGACGGTATGTGGGATAAGGTCCAATTATTAGAGACTGGCAAGAGGGTGCCATCCCGTGAGCTCCTTCTTCACATAACTTCGGCCTAACACCTAGGCTCTCTTTGCTGGGCTATGCGTTGCATGGTGACTATTGGTTTGGTGTTGGTCAGGTTCTCTCCTTGGTGAAAACTTGACGCTGAAAAACTTTGTTTTCTTCTTTACTCTTGGTGTTTGCGTGCTATTGTAGACTTTGACATTCAGCCCGATGGGATTAATTAGAGATTGGCTCTAAAGAAAAAGAAAATATATATATATATATATATATATATATATTATTTCGTAAAGGCTGCACTGGTCAAGAAGCAGGGACTCCTTGGTATTTCATTTTCTAATCGGTCCTGGCCACAACAGATCATGTATGTTTGGCATCTGGCATGAGCTCCCTAATTTCTCTGCAAAAGCAATGGACCTTCACCATAATATCCTCCAACACTCATTGAATTGATTCCTTTTGCTTATTTTCACATTGTAGGTCGCTATGATTGCTTTCACATAATTTTTATGATTGCAGATAAGAACTATTGAATCTGTTCTCCGTTGGCTAGCAAGAGAATTTGGGGAATCACCGAGGAGTTACAGCAGGTGGTTGTAGTTCCATCCAAGTAGGGTTTTAGTGGTCACTTTTGGTTAATCCTGGTATTGAAATGTTAGATATTTATTTTCTTTCTATATCGTCTGCAATCCGATATTGTGAAGTTTAATAGGGTGGTCAAAGAGCAAGAAAGGTTGCATCCATTTCAACGACAAGGATGCTTAGCGATAAGACCAATAAAGGTCTTGTCCATTTCTTTCATCGTGTTCTTTTTCTGATGCTTTGTTTTCTGTAACAATTTTTGAAAGCGTTTTGTATTTTGTATTTTGTATTTTAATCTATGAAGTTTTTAGGTAAGGGCTCTGAAAACATCACCGTGAGGATTTTATGTTATAAATGTAATTTTATTAACCTTAGAAGCAAGGAGTTATTGGCAAATGATGCAACGCATAGTTCAACTGAAAAGGCTTGTTTATATAAAGATATGTGTAACTAAAAAAAATGTTTTTGGCTTGTAGGCTAGGTGGAGGTGGAGCTTGGAGCTCAGATTTTCATCTAATTAAAGGGTTTTAGGGCCCTGGGCTGCTTTCAACATATATATTTACCCTTTACAGATTATTTAGGTTTGTTTAAATTTCTGGGTGGGAACAGTTCCATTCCTAAATTGGGTAGGCGGGTAGGTAGGCCCTTAAGTCTCCAGTGCTTCAAACTCAAGCTCTGATACCATGTGTAGTGACCTCAATTTAATTAGCCTATTAAAATCTCATATATTTTAACAGATAAGATTACTTCTACGTAAGCAATAAGTAATTTCTTTCAGCATATAAGTAGCATAAATTAAATTTATGAACAACATGCTAATAATGTACATAATCATCCACATAACTCAGCAAATTCATAATTAACAAAACCTTTGCCTGATGCTAATTCCCACTGATCTGGTTGTCCTCTCTGCTGCCTTGTCCAACCTGTTGCTTGACCAAACCTTGCCCAAACCAACTAACCACCCAACTAGCTAGGAGCAGCATGTCCGGCTCCCTAGCTCCAAGATACCGTAAGGAATCCTGGCCCCCGTGCCTAAAACCCCCAGCAAGTCAGTGCCCCCTGCAATGGTTCACCAAAACTCCAAATATCAAACTCCCCACACTTGAAAAATATGCAAAAAAGAAACACAGTCCTCCACTCCCCCAAAATAATTCTTCCTCCCTAAATTTTCATAATAATCCTCTCCCATAGGACTCTTCCCCGTCATATCTCCCCCCATCCACCGACTCCCTATCCTCCATTAATTACCTTATCCTCCCCATTATTCTCTTATCCCATGCCTTTATTACCTTATCCTTCATTTGTTACCTTATCCTCCATTTAATGCTTCACTCCCCCCCTGCATACGTAAAGTCTTATTATTAATAATTTAAAGTTATTAAGCCCCTTTATGCTTTACCTAAATCATTGAATTTGTTAAGTAATCAATTAATTAATTAATTAATCAATCAACAGTTATAACAATTAATAAATAAATAAATAATATTATTAATACTAATCATTGTTTAACTAAAACCATATTAGGACAATTAATTATCTAATTAATTATACTTAATAATCCCTATGCAACTATTTAACCGGGGTTGTTACGTTTAAGTCAAGTCTTTAGTTTTTAGACAAGTTACTGTGATCTTATCCAATGTATATTGAAGGATTTCCCTCCAAAAGTTTTGATAACCATAAAAATAATTCATGAGATTATGTTCGAAGAATGTCTTTCTCAGGACTTGCTACTAACTTCTCTAATGCATCGGTGGAGTTCTTATTAAATCCTCTGATGTATCAGAGCAGTTTCCTCCTTCTCCACCAATGAACTTTGGCACTCTTCATACCAATTCCTTCAATGTGCATCGAGGACTTTCCCATGAAGTCCTTCGATGCATATCAGAGGAATTCACACTAACAACACTGATGTTTCTCAATGTAATATCACACATCTAATGCATTTGTACTATAAAATAAATCTATCCTCCCTCATAACTTCACCTTTGTTCACCCAGAGAACAAAATCGAGGATAGTAGATATTTTCCCATCGAGTTGTTGAAGGAATGAGGGTATCAAACCCAACGATCCACTACTCTCCATGTGTATTATAATCTCCAGGTAACCCCTAATCCAACCTTTCCTTTCATTGGTGGATCATTCTTAGGGTTAGGGTTTTTGTCGTCACATTTTATCTTGGTGTCTCCCCATTTGGACCCGGCTCCCCAAAATATTCATCAAGGCAATCCTCTACTCATCCCAAAACCTTTTCCATTCTACTAGTACATAGGAAATGTATGAGCCTACCAGTCCTTGAATAAATTCATTGACATACCATAGGGCTATCACAACATTTTCTTATGCAATTTCTTGGCCATGGAAATGTCACAACCACGACTCGGAAATCCCTAAAGCCATTTTTATTGAAGGCATCATAACCAACCTATTCCATTTCCTCATCACTGAGGTAGGAACTATCAACTAAAACCCCAATCAACTGATAATATTAAGGCATGAGTTTTAAATAATAAGATATGTAATCCCTTGTAGGCTTAACCATTTTTAAGACTTAGTCGAGTTCGAGGAATTTATTCATAAAATGAAAACCCTCACACCAAATTATATGATTCATTCATAACTGTTAATAATAACTCTTTTGGTTTCACCATAGGATTTGAAACAAACATTGTTGATCTCACCTCCACATGAATTTTGTTGAGTATTCAAAACTTTTTCTACAAACTTGTATGATGTATTCGAAAATTTCATACGAGTTCCTCCGATGTACATCAAATCCTTTAATATTAACTTCTCTAAAGAAAAAAATAACTCATTAACATAGTTTATGTTATCTTCCCTAATGTACACATAGTATTTTGGGAACTCTTCATGCAAACTCCCCTGATGCACCTAAAGGCCCATAAATGACCATCCCATTAACTGGATCGATGTTCAATGAAGTATTTATCACCAACTCTTCCAATATATACACTGCACTATCAGGGTAGTTAATACCAACCCCTCCAATAACCATTGAAATAGTTCATAAGAACTGCTCTAATTTTGAACAACTTAACCTTTTGTACCTAGTGTTTGACCTAACGTTTTGCAAAAGGAATACACCATTCCTTCTATAATTCTATCATCATCAGATGAAAACATTCCACCCAACAGTAGCACCAATGATTCCTCGGGTATTGTTTATAATACACTTGGACAAATGTTTCCATATGTATATTTATCAATTATGATTTTTTCCTCACACTGTCTCCATATTTACTTTGCAGGTTCATACATGTCTCCGAGGAAGAAAAAAACCAGCAAAACACCTGCTACCAAGGCCTTTGGAAGAAGATGACAGATTGAATATGAACCAGAAATTGTTTGGTCCATGTAAAATGACACTTCCAAATTCCTGGATAAGTGGTAAGATATTCTCAAATGGGGGAAGTGTACCAAATTAAAAAAAAAAAAAATTCTATTGATGGTGAGGACCAATACAAACTAATTTTTTTTAACAAGAATAGAAGGTCATTGATATTCATAGTAGCATCCCATGTTGATGTGTTCCCTTGGGACGATGTTATTGTTTGGATATTGAAACATGTGGATTTGGAAAACATGTATGTCTACAATGTGGCAGGAAAATCCATAGCGTCGTTCCAGCTCATGGACCTAGACAAATGTTTTCATGTAGAAAAAGGGACCAATAATCTAGAAAGTGGGATTCTTGGGGGGTTTGAGCATACGACCAATGATATATGATTCACCTAGTACAAACCATAAAAACATTTCAAACTCGATTCCATCGGTGGATATCCCATGTCTGATCTCAGAAGGCCTTATCAATACATGGTGGCCATGTTATGTATATTGTACAGAGAGAAAGATTCCTCCAATATTTCCATATCATACATGCCATTAATTTACTACTACATGGACAAAGGATCGTCATTCAACTAGGATGAAATTCTATTAACAAACCAAACAGAGGCCATCACTGCACTTGTAAACACCTAGCATGGGACCTTCCGTAGCTTCCATATGTCTTCATATCTCATGGACATAATGTGTGTAGCCAACCAGTACCCAAAGATGTGTTGGGAATGACAACCAACTGAACCAACCATTCATATATACTACCAAGTGCTCTAGAAGCACAAGTATAGGACTGAATACTAAAATCTTTACGAGCACTTCCTAGCTCCAATGTACGAATTCATTTTCTACACACCTGCTCCATATATGAATGATAAATCTATCATTGTCATAAAAAGAATTGGAAATTTCTACTTGATGGAACATGGCACCTATATTAGGGTGTAAAGAGATATGAAAGCCCCTCATTTAATACCTCGATTTGCACAGGAAAAAATAGTTCTTCAAGAGGTGGCATATCATATGGTAATCCACGAAGTTTGAGGAATACTTTACAAAGTTAAGAAGGTGATATGGCCACGAATCCCACTATACATTGGCACTTATTATTTTTCATACACTAAAAAATCCCAAGATGAACTAGATATTTTTTTTTTGTATCATTTTCGAGAGGAAACATTTAGGAGACACAACCCCAAAAAGGATGTAAAAGAGCATTTCAACAAGCTAGGATTTCCTTGGGAGTACACATCATAAAATTGGGAAGAAGTGGAAGTACACTGCAAGGCTATAAATTACGATGACGTATTCTTCAAAATACAAGGTAGAACCTTAGGAAGGATTGAAAATGAAGAAAAGGAATGAGAAGAGGCTAGGAAGAAAGTAGAAGAACAAGAAAAAAGAACATCTATGGCTATTGCATCTTCACATCTTGGATCTACATATGAGGAAACATTGGCAGATAAGAAAAAAAGATACAAGGAGAAGGTTCAAAAGAAGAATAATGATACATCAAAAAAGAGAATTAAGATTAAAGACGATAAATATCAAGCTAAAACTGATGTGACATTCACAGTAGAAGCAACCACATCTGAGGAAAAAGAAAATGAAGCTTCCTAGAAATAGGATGAGAAAAAGGAAACAACCGAAAAATATATAGTGAAAGAAACAATAGTAGTAGTAGAGACACAGAAGGAAGTGAAGGAGGCTATGGACAAAGCGACAAAATAAGAACAGAGAAAAAAGAACGAGGAAGCCATAAATAGTTAGAGAATCCCAATGGACACTAACCTACTAGATATATTCACAATAGGCATGAGTTTTCAATCCCAAGTTGGTGGGATGGATATGGGATTCTGAGCCCCGTTTAAAGTAGCATAGGTCCCCAACTGAAGTAAATTCACCTATGACAGGGCTTTGGGAAAAATCGTGCAAGAATGGGTTAAGAAGGTGCCTATAATGGGAGGATAACCAATCTCGGTTATTACACAAACCCATGTAACAAGAGATGTTAGAGAAGAAATCGTTATGATAGCCTCCCCTGGCTTTACATTCATGAACGCCACAAAAGACCATGTCTTAAACCTGTGCTAGTAGAATCTAGAGAAGGAAGCGAGGATTAGGGATCTTAAGGAAAATATTTAATAGGTAAATGCATATGAAGGAAACCTACATATGTTCAAAGCTAGCATGAAAAAGGTCAAAAATAAGATGGAGGAATCCATTATCAACAGGTACACTCACCTGCACATGTTCCATGACATAGCTACTATCATCATCGATCAACATAGGAGGCTGCAAACTAACCTCACATAGTTCAACACTATCTAGGATGACATGAAAATTATTGATACATGGATTATAGAATACCTGGATGCATCGATCAAGATCTATAATCCCTTAGCTAGGGAAAGGAAAACAGAAATCTATGCACTAAATTCTTTCCAACAAGTGGAACAAAAGGTGGACCAAGAATTGATCAAAAGGCCAACTCCCCCAACTAGAAGGAAGTGTAATAATTCATCAAGATATGTCAACTAAATGGTGATCTATTCACATGTACAAAAGGAAGTGCAAGAATTGATCAAGATATGATGACTCCCCCAACTAGAAGATCTTGGAAAAAACCTTGCAATGGAGGAACTTGTCGATAAAATACATGAGAACACAAGTCGTAGATGGGAGGTCACCGAGTTATCCACCACAATAAAAACATACCTAACATAACAACATATCATTCAATTGAAAAAGGTCCATACTGTGATTCATGCATTCATGGAAACATTATCAAAAGATATGCAAACCCTCGACGATAATGTATCTATGCATACGACCATTATAGAAGAGGTTTCATATCATAGACTCATATATTTGTATGATCATCTAGAAATATGGACAACATACCTTTGAGAAAAGACTCCATAAAAGACAAAATAAAAAATTCAGAATTTCTATCACCTATACTCTATTTTGTCTTTTATAAACTACTTCCATTTTTGTCCTTGCTTCATACACATGTCATCAAGTAGAGGGAAGGTGAATAATTTTGTAACAGTTTCTTTAACAGGATATAAAGAGTCACAAGGGAGTTATGAAAAAAATATATAAATATAAGAAGAGACCCACATTGAAGGGCCTCTTCAAGGTTTGTATACACTATGGAACTTCTTTTGGAGAAAATACTTGGTTAAGGAATATTAAGAAGCCCTCAGGGCCAATTTTATGAAACGAAAAACAACTTGCATATGTTATTGTTTTGCTGCGAAATATTTAAGGTGAAATGTATTTTATTCACATGGAATGTAAGGATGTGTTCGCTCATAGACTAATCTAATGCAATCTGTATCTCTTTCACAGTTTTGTTGTTCCTCTTTATCTTTTTATGTCCTGTGTATATGAGTTTTGTTGTATGTGAATAATATAGTTTGGATTTTTCTAGTTGTATATTTTCCATGCATATGTTTCTAACTTTTCCTCTTCACAACGGTTATTCGGGTGAAGTTTCCAACAAAATTTAGTTTCTAGACAATTCATTTGGTTATGGTAACTTGCTCCTAGATAGGATAGGGTAGGGTATATTAGTATTAGATTATATTGATTTTCATGCATAATATTCATCTACATCTTTACATTGCATAATCATCCATCCTCACCCTCATAACCAGAAATGGCAGCCAGGATAGATTCTGAATGGGTCTCCTGAACCAAACGGTGCAGGGTATAATTGGGAATTTGTACTAGGGAGTACCCCTTACTTTTGTTGGGCCATTCAGAACCATCAATATAATTAGCACTAGAAGGAGGGACAACTTGTGTGTCTTACATAAACTCTTTGCATAATCATGGTCAGTCCTCTAAAATAAACCATGTTCTACCTATTTTCCAACATAGCAATCATGAACATGAAGTTACCTTTGATGATACAAATCCTATGTTCAAAAGTGCCACTAGAAGTCCCAAACCCATACAGAAACTTACCCATACAGAAACTTGGTTTCGCATACCACATCAAGAGTTCACTTAAACACATTGTATCACTTGAGCTTATGCTAAATTACTTGATTAGATACCAAAAACTTAAGATATTCCAAGGAGGAAAGATACACATGTAATATGACTAGATAATAATCCCAATATTGTTTTCAATTCAATGGAAGATCTCATTGAAACTATGTTCCAAGAAGTACTCGAACCTTTGAGCCAAATTCCTCCTACCCCTCTTGAATTTAAATGCAACGCGTAAGGTGAAAACCCAAAAATTAATCTTGAATAGATCACAGGTGAACGTCAGGAGAGAAGGGCATTAACCCCATGAAGATTTTCTAAATGAGATATAAATTTAGTATAACCATTACATGAGATGCCTAGGAAACCTAAAAATCTCCTTCCCAAATTTGACTTAGACATACCTGGGTTGCTAGAAGATCACATTAAAAACAAAAAATTAGCTAGCTCCCTTCTACATTTTCAACACAAATATGTGGTCTGTAGTATTTAACCTTACATATTCTCAGGTATCACTTCTACATGGTCTTTGAATTCCCCCCCTAGTTCCATAGCCAGTTGGGAATATTTTGAGAAATATTTTATCGAAAATTTTGGTGAGTGGAAAATCGTTTCATCCTTATATAAGGAGTTAGGATCCATTAAATTGGAAAAAAGAGAGAATGTGAAGGAATTTAACCAGTGATTCACTACAATCCTCACTACATTTATTGTTGACAGATCTCCATCGGAATCCTTAGCCATCAAATAATACACTTCAACTTGAGTTCCTTCTATAGGCATGTTTTTCAAGCGAGCTCATAGGAACACTTTGTCTCTCAATTTAGATGAAGTCGAGACAGTTGAGAAAGAATTATACTCTTACATAATCACCCATACTAAAGAGAAATCAATATGGTTGGAAAGAAACCTCTATTACTGAAAAAAACACATGAGAAGGAACTGATGGATATCGATAGCATAGTCAAGTTAGACAAGAAGTTGTCCAATGAAGTATTCGATATCAAGAAGTATGTTGGAGAAGGAATCAAGAAATATGCCTTTATGTTCATTATTGAAGAGCAGTTATAACTAGAACAAACCACCTGAAGCACCACAACTCACATTGAATTTAGATACCTTCAAGAGGGGAAACTTCTTCCCATATCACCAACAAAATCACTTTGAGAAAACTTATCATGAATGGATTAAATCCATGACATGTTATTAATCAGTTGCTAGATCAATAGAGTCTAAACAAAAAAAATCCCAATCAAGTAGGAAGTGATCAAACTATTGAAGAGACCCCTTAGGAGTCCTTTATGTCCCTATGAGACTAGTGTATCGATTTAGATGATGAACAAATTGAGGAAGTTTTGATTAGACAAACACATGTTATAAAATATTTCCCTAGAGAATACAATATACATAGTAAAAGAATTCTCCTGAGTACCTCTTCTTCCCCAAAAACCAACATCCCTCTCAGGAACTAAGCACCCAATGATCAAGAATCGGATCCAGGAGGCTTCCTAGGTCCAAAAAAAGGCTAAAAAATGAAAGTTCTCGAAATTGAATGAAACCAATTCCATTGCGACCTTGTCTTCGTGTTGATTCTGGCCATATATTTACTTTTGCAAACGGACACTGTATGCGAAAGCTATCGCACTCTGGTTGTTTTCCCAAACAATGAAAAAGTCAACAGTTAAACTGGAAAAAATTCAATGCTCACGTCAACATGACATCACCAATATGACATCATCATAGTGACATGTGGCAGCATGGCAACAAGGTGACTATACAATGACATGGACCTATAGCATGTCGACACATGGCATCAAAGGACAACTAATGGTGGGGTGCCATGTTTCCCAGACATGGGCTGCCATGTGGCACCCATTGGTTGGTGATGGCGATGACCACAGCCGCATAACCCGCAGGTCGAAAGGTTCATGTGCTCACAGGATCTTTCTTCTCTCCACGGCTCGAAGAACTCCAAATGGTTCTTCTATTTCCCTATCGGGAAATCTGCACCCACAACAATCATCGTGGGATCCCCTCTTTGCACTTAGGAGATTGGAATTCGTGACTTCGCGAATCCAGTGGTCGAGCGTTGGACTCTTGAATCCCTGAATCCCGATATAGTCAATGCTGACCTTTCCCTTTTTCCCTCGAGATTTTCCCTATCGCGATTTCGGCACTCGCGATGTCGAACAACTCGTTCCTCTGATTCCCAAATCCCGATTTGCGAAAACCCTGACACACTCATGTGGTTGACCTTTCAACGGTCCTTCACTCCATCGGCACTTCGGGGTTCACAATATCGCGAATCTTGATGCAAATGTTTCGGGGCTTCTCGCCACGAAACTCCGAAATAGGGTGCCACCTATCCACCTCTCTGACCCTTGTGGCCCCACACTGTTCTCTTAGCCTTTCGGGATATCACGTATTGGAATATCGCAATTCCTGTTGCAATACTTACGTGACTTCCACCCACAAAACCTCGATATGGAATTTCACGTGTAGATCCAACGGTTCTTATGGCTCAGATCTACGGTCCTGCCCCTTTTGAGCTTCGAACATTTAGGGAGTACTCACCGTATATCCCCTGCTCCTCAGTGAGATCTAACGGCTCACGGAAATTTTTGAATTCTCCTCAGAGAATTCCAACCGTCCGTCCTTCCTTGGCGATTTTTGCGAATGACCAAGTGTTCCTCTGTAAAACTCGTCCACCTGCGCCGCAAACTTATGAAACCTCTTACAACTTCAAGATACTTGGTATTTTTCCTACCTCCAACGACCTTTTGAATATTTCAGATCCTTCTGAAACTGTCTTCAACTTCGATTCTTAGAGAAAACTCTTGCGTGCACTCCTTGTGGCAACCTTCAGACACTTCCAAGTGTTGAATTTCCTTCGACCCTGTGCACACCTGCAACAACAGTCTCTCAATTCTTCTCTCAGGTTCGCAACCCTGAGGCTTCACTCGGCCTGCGAACTCCTTGCACGGCTCCTGTGCCTGTCTGCACTTCTGAATGAATGAGAACAAAAGCTATCTCTATCTGAATCCTTTTTCAACACACTCGTTGCGGACAATTCGACTTCACTCCTTGCAGGAATCCTTGTTCAGACAGAGAAACAATTGAAACTCATTCCTATTTCCTTTCAGACTTTGAACTCAAACTATGAAATCATATACACAACATATAAAGAAAATGTATAACAGGAAGCAAACATTCATGAGCATATCATTCAGCATCAATACACAGAGAACAAACACAAAACCATGAATTTGAATCAACCTCTTTCTATTACTCTAAATATTTGTACATGGGCGTTCTTACACATCTCTCTGCTTGCTCTTGCTCCAATGCTTCAATACTCCTATTACAATACACAATGAGGGTGTATATATCTCGTTTCCCTCTTGCGCTCTCAAATAGTCTAATCTAGAATTAAATTCTATCTACCTGCATTAACTACTTTAAATTCCTTCTACCTACTAAGGACGAGAGCAAATCACTCAAGGTCCATTTACATTTACAAGTGCGCTTCTTCTTTAATGACTTCATTTAAGATTGCGCNCTATTACTCTAAATATTTGTACATGGGCGTTCTTACACATCTCTCTGCTTGCTCTTGCTCCAATGCTTCAATACTCCTATTACAATACACAATGAGGGTGTATATATCTCGTTTCCCTCTTGCACTCTCAAACAGTCTAATCTAGAATTAAATTCTATCTACCTGCATTAACTACTTTAAATTCCTTCTACCTACTAAGGACGAGAGCAAATCACTCAAGGTCCATTTACATTTACAAGTGCGCTTCTTCTTTAATGACTTCATTTAAGATTGCGCAACAACTTCAAGGTGATTTCAAAAATTGTGTTGGTGCTTGTCCAGCTGTCCTTCACTTCCACGCTGGCTCGCTTGATGTTGGTGATGCTCCTGCATCAGTTGAACATTAGGTTCATTGGCAAAAATATTGTTGGAGTGGACAAGAATTGAACCGACGACCTCCCCACCAATGTAAATATTTAACAAAGGTATTTTACCAACGTGCCAATGAGATTGCTTGTAATATCAAGCCAAATTGAAATTATTTAAATTACAATGTCATGTGTATTGGAGGGGAAGGGGGTTGGGGCTAAGCCCCAACCCATAGTTTAATTGTTATTGCATATAACCACAGGGGCACAATTCTATGCATAACCACCAATGCGGATGGCACTAGCCCCAAATTTTGGGCATATCCCATACAACTCAGGGCTCAACCTTAAGAGCTAGCGCATTTTTGGGTAGGCACGGTCCTATTGAATGTGCATGTGACCAAGGCTTTTGGGATGAGGGTCCAGTGCACAACCCTTCAAGCTGGTGCTTGGCCAAATGGCTATCCAAGTGACCTTATTTGAGGGGGAGTGCACCTGATTTAGTGGGCTACTCTGTGTATTTTTGAATTTTTGTTACGGAGTGAGTTTTATTGTATGGCTTGGGATTTTTAATTGATTTTTATGCCTGTAATAAGATATTTTTGCCCATTATTGGGAGATATTGGGATTTTTTGGAGGCCAGATTTTGGTGGGAAGTTGGGGAAGGATAAGAAACTTCATATCTATATAAAACAGGCCTATTTGAGGCCATGAGAGGACAGTCAGAGAAAAGTTATGCTGAAGCAAAGCCAAGTCAAAGCCAAGTCAAAGCCATTTTTATGCAGGGAAGTTGTTGAGAAGGAGACCTTTGCGGGCCATTTCCAGGAGCTACACTCAGTATTTTTCAGTGTCGTTAGTTGTGTTGGATTTCTGAGGTTGAGAAGAAAACAGTGAGACCAGTATGAGATCCATTTGATGTACTTTTTTTGTACTTTGAAAGCATTGAATAATTAATAAAGAATCCTCCCCCATTGAGACAAAGGCTCAGAGACGTAGGCAATTTTGTGTCGAACTTCATTATCACTTCTCTTGTTATGGTTTGTTGTTCTTATTGCTTCAGTTTAGATATGTATATTGTTTTATGGCTGCTATGTTTCTTCATTAAATTCATCCTCTTTGGTTCAACTTCATAAATGGTTAATTAACACATGCAATTAATAACTCAACCACAGTGAGAAATATAACACAACCATTCCAACCAATAACAAAAACCTAAGACATCAAACCCAACAATAAACAAAGCTAAACCAAGCAATCCAACAACCAAAAACAAAGCTAAGAGTCCACAAGAAAGTACAAAAAAAAAACAACCCTGAGACACATTCTTTAAAGTATAGTGTTATTGAGGACATGAAGAAGACTAAATACAACATTTCCATTTACGATATATTCATACTACCACAACAACATGATCTCCTTATTGATACATTTAAATCTTAGAAGAAAACCACATTTTTGGTTGACAACACTCCCAATACTACGGAAACAAGATCAATGCACAATGTTGAAATCAAAGACGTCATCAATGCAAAAACCATAGACACTTATTTGAGGTCCCATATTCCTCCTTATCTACTGATGTACAAAATATTTAATATCAATGTAAATATTTTTTTTGGTAGATTCGAGTGTTTCTTCCAAGATCATTCCCTATTTGATATGTCAAAAAATAAATGTTTCCCCACAACTTACTACCATGAGAATCATACAATTAGATATGTCTGATGTAAAATTACGAGGAGAACTAAAAGGTGTACATATTGTATTAGCCTCAAACCCAAGGGTTCATTGGGTGATTGATATTGTTGTTGTTGACATTCCTGATAGCGATGGCTTGTTGTTAAGAAAAGATTGGTCAGCCAAACTCCAAGGTTATTTTTCTATGGATTGGTCCCACCTATGGCTTCCATACAAAGGTAAACAAAATCAAATTCATGTAAACAGTGAAGCTCATATAAAACATATAATAATTTAATTAGAAGGTAAAAAAAAAACATCAGCTTTGCACACTCTATTTTAGGACATTATTTATTGGAGATTGATCATGGTTGTTATAAAACATTTCCATATGAAACACACATAGATACCCAGTCTCATCTCCTTCCATGTGATTAGACTGATGATATTTCTTGTATAATATTAAAAGAATTAAGTTATTGTATTATTAATCCACTTGTATATATTGACGTTTGGACTATATTTTTTGGCAGCTCCAAATACCAATATGGATCTAGAGAAATAGGTATCCTCATCAATCCACACCAACGCAAAAATGATCATATCATTCTGATTGGAATTTGAATGCACCAATAACACTATGGAATATGAAGCCTTGGTCCAAGATTTGAAGAAAGCCACCGACCTTAAGGTAAAATAATTGTTCGATAAGTAAGAAACACTATCCACTACATGTCTTCACATCTACGAGGTTACCAACAATAGGTATGTGATTTAATTTATTCTTTCAAAGATTTTAATATTGAATCTATACCTCACTTCCAAAATTCCACTACAAATGTTTTAGCAAATGCATCTTCTAGATATACACCACTTAATGATGGTTTCTTTTTTGAAATAATGTATAGGCCTTCCATACCAGATAACATCATGAACTTGAGGGTATTCAATAATGATACTCAAATCATCAACTTCCTTACTAGCTCAGATGTTTTCCAAGAATATGTAATAGATGATGAGGCTAATGAACAAGAGCTCCAGCCCTTCCAGGATGAAGTAGGAAAAATTAAGACTAATTCCATCCCAAAGATCATGTTATTGCTCAAAAAATTGTTTGACATGAATACCAAGTTGAGGAGGCC
>SNQJ01S0025650.1:66747-95203 GCA_010110895.2 Picea sitchensis
ATTTTGAGAAAATGACAAGTGTAACCTTCTTCGGGAAAAAGTTCTTAATGAAGAGTTTGATCTTCCATTATCATGACATAATCATAATATCATCTCAATAACCAAAAATGTGGATAACAGAGACATCATACTAAATTTGGGATCTAAGGCCAATGTATTACCAAAGAAGACATGGAAATGCATGGGAGAGCCCACATTAGGATATTCACCAGTTCAACTAAAACTAGCAAACCAACATAGAGTCTTACCAATTGGTAGACTAAAAGGAGTAACAATAGACCTGGACGGGGTACATACTAAAGCAGATTTTGAGGTCATCGAAATAGTGGATGGCACAACACAATACCCAACATTGTTTGGTTTGTACTGGGCGTTTGACAACCAGGCCATAATAAAATTGAAGACCAGGAAGCTGACATTTGAGTCAGGAAAATATAGGGTCATTGTGCCATTATACCCATCATAGGGGGAGAGGTTTGTAGAACCTACTTGTTTAGACTTAGAGGAAATCATCAAGTTTTACAGAAAAACTGCACACGATGAGGAATACGTAAGCCCAACTGTAGATGGAATACTCAGTGGGCAGAGCATTACTTCATGTGCAACAGACTCAGAAACCGGTTTATAGAAATGGCAACAAAGGCTACACAAAGTGTCCACAAGAAGATGTGCAAGAATAGACTGTGTAGTAAGATGGGTAGGCACAAAAATATGGGAACCACCCAGTTTCTACAGAATAAATGATTTGGAAACATTCTTGGCACAATATGAAGACGAAGTTTTAGAGAATTAGAGACCATTATAACTTGATCTAGCACTCAAGGCCACACCTGCAATATGGTGGGGCGCACACAAAGAGACAATCACATATTGGTACCAATGTAAGTAGTTACTGCACATAAGGTTTGACGCATATTAGAAAAACAAGAAGGAACAAAAATATGATGAACAAGGGGGACCAATAGAACACTTGGAGGAGTGAAAAACGTTGTGGAAAATGACACCCCTAGAGGAATGGCCTCATCATTTTATACACACCCTAGAGGGAATACCAGTGAACTGGTATGCAAACCAGGAATTGTGTAAAGGAACTACGACCTGGACGACATTGAAAAATAATTTTACAGTCACTTTCTCATTCGAGCATGAGAACCCCAACATAGACGCTACTCTTAAATAGATAAGAGGAGTGATATTCATCAAAGAACCATAAGTGGAACTTATCATAGAAGAACAGTAATGGAATAAACAGACAGTTAAGGAATTTTTTTCATGTGACCATGTGTGGGAGGAAGCACCAGATGAAGACGATCCACGTGATATTCAGATAGAAGAAGAAAAAGGTGAAAGAGAAGTGGAGGGACCACCTATAGAATAAAAATTTATTGCCACGCCTCTCAAAGTAAATAAATTCAACATTGGGACAACTGAGAATCCCAAGATGGCCAACATCGGATATTACTGGGATGAAAAAACGGTAGAATGCATAACATAGTTATTGTGCAAGTACAATGACTTATTTCCCACAACATTTATAGAGATGAAAGGTATACCAGGAGATCTAAAATAAATGAAGATACGATTCAGACCCGAAGCAAGATCGATCAGACAACGACCATATAGATTGAATATGATATATAATTAGAAGGTCAAAGATGATATCAACAAGATGCTTGAAGTCAAAATCATAGAACCGGTTGAGGAATCAGAATGGATAAGCTCGATGGTAGTTCAGGACAATAAATAACGAGGGATCAGGATATGCATCGACTTAAGGAAGTTGAATGATGCATTCCCACATCACCCATTCCCTACACCTTTCACGGATGAAGTGTTAGAAAATGTAGGAGGACACGAATCTTACTCATTTACTGACAGATTCTTAGGCTACCATCAGATCAATATACCACAGGAAGACAGATACAAGACCACATTTGCGACAAAATGGTGATCCTACTAGTATATAGTCATGCCATTTGGACTGGAGAATGCACCAACAATGTTTTGCAGAGTAGTCATTGTTGCGTTTAAAGAATTAATCCACCATTTTCTCAAAGTATACCTGGATGATTGGACAGTCTATAGTTTGTTGAAGGAACATGTAGAAGTCTTATGGATGATGTTAGAAATATGTAGACAGTGCCAGATATCACTGAACATAAAGAAATGCATATTCGTAACATCATTTGGGATACTATTGGGCCATATAGTATGCAAACAAGGTTTACTCATAGATCCTGCAAAGATCACAGTAATTGTTAACTTACTAGCACCAAAAATAGCCTGTCAACTAAGAGCAACATTAGGACACACAAGATACTACAGGAAATTTATCAAAGGGTATGAATAGATTACTACACCAATGAAAAAGATGTTAATAAAGGATACAAATTTTCAATGGAATGACGAGTGCCAACACAGTCTGGATACCCTGAAGGAAAAAATAGTCATCGCGTCGATACTAGTATTTCCATAATGGGAGAAGACATTCTACATTCATGTAGATGCATCAACCATAGAACTTGGAGCTATCTTGGTGCAACCAGGAGTGGAAGACTTGGATCACCTGATAGGATTTGTGAGAAGAAAGTTATCAGAATCAGAGCAGAACTATAACACGATAGAAAGGGAAGGCCTAGCTATGGTCTACGCACTGCAAAAGTTCAGACATTACTTATTAGGAAAACACTTTAATATGTTCACAGATCACTCAACACTGAAATACCTAGTAAACAATTCAGTGTTGGGGGGGATAATTTTTCGATGGTTACTACTATTTCAAGAATTTGACTTTGAAGTAATAGTCAAGCTAGGAAAATTGAATGCAGGAACTGACTACCTATCAAGAGTCACAAATGGAGAAGAACCTACTAATTTAGAAGACAACTTTCTAGATGCCCAATTATTCTCAGTCCATATCGTTGTTGAATACTTTGTAGATATCATTCAGTACTTGAGCACAGGTATTGCATCGTAAGAATATAGCACTGTGTAGAGGAAAACCATGGTATTCTGCATCGCCGACTATCAACTGATTGTAGGACACTTATACAAAATGGGCGTAGATAGCATATTGTGAAGATATGTGTTAGAACATGAAAGACCAAGGGTGTTAGTAGAATCCCATGAGGGGATTGCAGGAGGACATTACGTAGGCAAATCTACTGCACAGAAGGTATTGCATGCAGGACTATAGTGGTCGACGATTCACCGAGACTCGAAAGAATACTGTCAGAGATGTGATGTCTGTCAAAGGGCCCATAAACCCAACATAAGGGATGATATTCCATTACAACCACAAGTAACATTACAGGTTTTATATAAGTGTGAAATAGAAGTTTTGGGACCAATCAACCCACCAACAAAAAGAACAGGAGCAAGGTACATTATCATCGTAACAGAGTACCTAAAAATATGGTCAGAAGCCACACCAGTGAAGTATTGCAGCACATAAACAACAACAAACTTATTATTCGAACAAGTGATCACTATATTTTGATGCCCAAGAGTTTTGATGAGAGACCAAGGAACACACTTTATAAACATCACCATAAGTGCTATGATTGAAGAGTTTGAAGTCCATCATCAAAAGAGAACACCATATCACCCACAGGAAAATGGCATAGTGGAAGCATTCAACAAAATCCTAGAGAATGCATTGACAAATATTTGTAACGTCAATAGGGATGATTGGGAAATCAAAGTACCAACAACATTATGGGCCTACAGGACTACATGAAAAAAGTTGACAGGCACACACCATTTAAACTGTTCTATGGCCAAGAAGCAGTAGTGCCATTAGAATTTATAGTACCAATTTTGTGTGTAGCAACAATTACACAGATGATATAACGACGTGCAATACAACAACGAATAAATCAATTAATGACCATGGAGGAAGATCATATCCTAGCAGGATTCCACCAACAAGTTCAGAAATCTAGGGACAAATCTTTTCATGATAGACACATCAAGAAGAAAACTTTCAAGGAAGGCGTTCTAGTACTGATGTATGACAACAAATCCTTTCAGCACCCAAGAAAGATGAGGATGCATTGGTTAGGACCATACGAAGTAAAATTTGTCACAAATGAAGGAGTTGTATAGTTTAAAGACTTATCAGGCACAGAACTTAGAGGGATGATCAACAGGAGTCGACTGAAGTTGTACAAGGACAATCGACCAACCACCGCACAATTAAAAATAAATAAAAAAATGTGTTAAATAATACCAACAAAGGCAAAGTGTGCTGAAGGAGAATTCACAATTAGGAATACAAGCTCGACAAGGAGAATGAAAAATGACCACGTACAAAGGCAAACAAGTGGGAAACGGAAAGACGACAAAAACAGTACGAAAATACAGAGTCAGGCAAAATTAAAGGACGAAAAGGCCCAATGGGATGCCAAATTAATCGTACCAACTGGAGATGACAAGGCAGAGTAATGGAAAGTACGAAATAAATGGAGGTGCATTGAACCCACAATTAAGGAAGCGTCCTCAACAAGCTTCATGGGATACCCATAAAACACATGGAGGCAGGAACGAAGAGTCCATTTTTAAAAAGAGAACAGACATAGGGTGATAGAGGCTAAGGAGAATAGAGTGGAGCTCACAGAGGTCACATAGACTATTCAAACTCAACAAGCGTTCTACATTCACCGCCATGGCACCACCAAAGCAAGTAGAAGCATGCTAGAGTGCCAGACCAACTAGAGTTAAAACCAGGTCATGGGTAAAGTTGGAAGAAAGCTAACAACAGCCACCGGAGATCATCAATTTCGATGAAATCCCATCTCCAGAAAAAGCACTGGTTAACCCCACAACTGTAGTGGAAAAAACCAAACAACCATCACCAGAGGGCATGAACATAGATAGACCGACAGAGGTACACCAACAACAAAGCCAGGATGCAAAAACCTTGAAGGAGGTGCAACCAGAGAACAACGAAGAAGATCTGAAAGTCAATGGAACGACAATGAATCAGGAAGAAGAAATTGAGCCAGACGAGTCGCAAACCACAGTGTCAGATCACGCACCAGAAGGAATAGTAGAAGAGTTCATAGGTTGGAAAAAAGGGTATTCCAAAGCACAAACAATAGCCGCTGGAACTTCGAGCCAACCACTACAAAAGAAAGACAAGCAGTCAATACCTAGGTCACCTCAAAAGAACCCTTTCTCATCAATAAGACTTGTTGGGTCATATTGAAAATCTAAAATACTTGGACCATGATGTAGCAGACACAAACAAGTTTCTCGAATTTACAAAGACAGTGTACATGGAGACGGTGGGCGTAAGTTCAGTTGGAGAATCGATTGATTAGCCACTTCATTGGGAAATAGGGTTGGATAAAACATGAATCTTAGGTCTATTGGATCTACCACATTTTGGCAGAGGTCAGTACGTAGTTGTGTGTGTCAAAAAAATATTAGCAGTCACACATGGTGGAGACATCTGGTTGGACAAGCTCATCTCAAGAGATGTAGAGATTATTTCAAACATAACAGGATTCCCATCCCAAGGCATGGATCCAACATAGTTTCTGGATGACAAAAACAAGGATAACTACCTAGAAGAAGTAATTAAGAAGAAATATGGCACCAATAGGGATATACGAGGAATTATTCTCTAGAGGATCAACAAGGTCGCCACACAAATGGGCACAAAAATCTTAGCCTGTAAGTTGCTGAGAAAATTCCACATAGAGGAAGTTCCAGTTGGGGTTGTTGTAGTTGAAACCCAATGCGTCAATGGAACCATAGTGATTTGGGCACCATATCTCTTTAACTTATTCTTGGATGACTGCAAGGATGCATAGGATCTAGGAATAGAGTTTCACTATTCATGGCTAATCATGTTAATAGCCTTTATGGGATGGAGAGAACCAAGGTAGGTAGTTTTTTGTACTGGACCCAAGCCGAAGCAGGGAGCGAGATACTTACTACTGAAAGCCACGTCAGATGCTAAGAAAAAAAGGATGAACGGTTCCAAATTTGAAGGATACCTATGTGACCTACATGAAGCCATCTCCAAAATGTGGAGGATCACACCATAGGTTGTCGCGCGGTATCGAGACATCACCAAATTCAAGGCCACATGCCACACAATGTGGATACATGTGCGGAAGGATCTCAATAAAAAGTGGCTACAAATGCGTTATTGTATCATAGAGGGTGACATCTACATGGTCATCAAAGACTGGGACGATGAGTTGAAGATTCTAGTCCTCACCCAGGACTTGCATGAAAGAAAAACAAAAGAAGAGGTAGGGTAGGGAGAAACAAAGCCTAAGAAAATCCAAGTGCCCAAGAAATGAAGGATGGGCCAGACAAAAACAACACAGACAAACTAAGGCACAATGAAGATGGGGACCTAGAAGGGGAAAAAGGAGAATACACAACCAACCAAAGAACAATAGAAGAAGGTTGAGGTAGTGCAGGGGATCGCCCCAAGTCCCAAACCATAGGATCTAGGTGGGAATAAGAGGCTAGATATATAGATAGGAGGAGCATGCAAGAAAACCAAGGCCCACAGAACACCACCAGAATATACAATCACAAACGATGATGGGGAATTGATAGCCCGAATGGTCCAGGATTTTCTAGATGAAAATTTTGACAGTGCTACGCACCACAGGGACAGGATTCAAGAGGAGCTAGAAGACATGCAATAGTTCCTCAAGAAAATCGGGGAATTACAGACAACAGGTAGCAGCAGGGGAACAAGGCCATCAACATCATAGACAAAGGAAAGATTAGAAGAAGGAGATCGAGATCCAGTCCATACGATACTCCAGCCGAACGCAACATTCCAAATCACACCAAGTATGATGCACATGGAAGAGATCGTGGGGAAAACAACCCTAAAATACTTAGCTCAAATCCAACTGGTGTTGACACGGATGCCATCCAAGTCACTACACAAGTTGTAGGTTAGTGTAAACCACAAGGTACAGTCTCATGCACGTAAAAACTTAGTGTAATTACAGTAGTCAATAGAGAAGCAAGATGTGTTAGAAATAGTCTATGAGTAGGATAAGTTAGAGACTCAAGAGGAAAAGAAGCATAGGAAAGGATTGGAGTAGAAAGTGGTAGGAACTTATGAGAATATTGCAAAGGCCGCGTAGGGGGAGGAAATAATAGCAGAAAAACAGATTGATCAGATTGTGCAAGAAATTGATCAATACCAGAAGGAGATGAGAATCTCTGAGAACAACTCACACCCACTACTCCACCATTAGTGAAGGAGAAAAGGAAGAAGGAAGCAGTAGCGCAGCTGCAGGAGATAGAAAAACAAGTCAGCACAACAATCGACTTGTTTGATCAAGTATCACAACTTTGGACAAAATTAGAAGAGTATCAACAGGTCCAATGGTGGGATAAGGAAGAATAAAGGATCAACACAGCAATACAAGACCTCAAGTAGAGGCAGAATACAATGTCTATCACAGAGAGCGTCAAGGGGCGGAGGACATGAAGAAACTGCAGACAAAATTCACTATTGCGCAAACACAGAAACAAGAGTGATAGGCTCAAATGGAACCACTGCAAGAGTGGGTAGAATAATTCCTGGCATAGGCCAAGGAAGCCAAGACACAGATATCATAGACTCATACAGACTGCACAGAATTAATCAGTGACAAAGTTGGAGTTCACATAGTGCACACACTCAAGGAGAAGACTACGCAGGCACAAACACAGGCAACAGAACTCAAGTAAACGTTTCAGACAGTCTCCAGGGAGATCAAAGAATTGAGTTAGGTGGCTCAGGATGAGCCACATGTCAATGTTGGGGGCCTGTTGGAGGCAGGACAAAACAAAAAGAAAGATGAGGTAGTCCAAAGAGGAAAGGAAGACGATTTTGGGGAAAGAAAGCATGCACAAGGAAAGAAACAACTGGAAGGAAGCACAACACGTACGCATGAAAGGAAGACCTAACAATAGTAGGGTTAGGGTTTTGGTAATGCGTTGTAAAGGATGAAGAGCCATAAAACGTATAAATATATATACTTAGGTATCATAGAGGGTTTTTTGTTGTTGTTTTTTTGTAAGGGTCGGAATACGATAGAGATAAGTTATTATTGTAGAAAGAGTTGTTGTAGCGAACCACTATGTAATGTTTTGTTGTACGATATAATTTGTATAAGTTGTTGAGATAGATAGGATGAAGGAGGGTAGACCTTGAGGGTTAGACCACAGGCTGGGGAGCCTGGTGCGATCTATTCCACCTCATATAGATCTTACCCAATTGTGGAGAATTGTAAGCATGTGGCATCGTAGTAACAGAGTGACTATAACAAAGAGATGAGAGCCAAATATTTATGGACATAGCCCAGGAGGCAGTGAACCATGGTAACATCGACTTTATGTGATGAATGCATGCATATCTTTATTGTCTTCATTAGTTAGTGTTATGCTTAACAAATGAGTTGCAATATTTCCTCTTATTCGTTAAATAACATTACATTGCATTTACTATTTATAGTAATGGTTCAATTTATAGCTCCCATATCTCGCACGCAATCCTAGGCTGTAAACACCTGAGTCTTACAACCACCCATTAAATCTATCTCGGGTGAGATTGTGAAGCACATTCTGTGTGTTGTGTTGCCTTCTAGTTTATCAAGGTGGACGATAGCTTTAGAGGCTTTGTTGGAACCTCAAACAGACATGAACCCTAGGTCAATACAAACTCAGACAGAAAAGAAGAGTAAGTAAGAGTAAAACAACATCCTTCAACATGGTAAGACCCTAGAACACTTCAATGCCAAGCAGAAAAGAGCACTCGTATTGAAATATTTACAATATCAGTTGATGCATGGCATTTTGTTTTGAAAAACTTATGATGGAGTGCTACTTTGATGCCTTGAAAAAAAAAATGTTGATAGATTCCTTAAATATATGCATGAGATGGGAGGAGGTCATTTCTCAATAGATACAACAACTCACAATATATTGAGAGTCAAGTACTATTAGATGAAATTGTTCAAAGATGCTCATGCATATTCATGAAGCCATGAAGCATGCCAAAAATATGTTGGAAAGGAGTACAAGGTTTTTGTTCCACTCTATCCTATGATGTTGAAGAACCCTTCGGGAAATGGGGTATGAAAGTCATTGCTGAGATCAATCCTTAATAATCCAAGAAACATACGTATATCCTAACCGCCACTGATTATTTTATGCGCTAGATTGAAGAAATATTTCTTACTAAGGTGAATAATGATGTGGTAATAAATTTCCTTGAACAACACATTATCACTAGGTTTGGGATGCCCAACTCTCTTTTGTTTGATAATGCAACATATTTTTCATCATTTAAATTGTCTAAGTTTTCTTTGGAAAATGGGATTACTTTTAAATACGCATCCAACTATTGTCCTCATGGCGATGGCTTGGTTGAATCCACAAACAAGAACCTAAATTGAATCCTCAAGCGAATTGCATTTGATCACCCAAAAAAGTAGAATAAATCCTTAACCAATTCCCTTTGGGTCATTTGTGTCACCCCTAAGGCCTCAATAGGGATATTTGTTGAAAAGTCAACAAGAAATGTGTGTCTAATTTATTTTTCCCTTAAATAAATTGGACAATAAATATTAATCTATTATCTCATAATTACTTGAAAATAGTTAACTGAAATGGAAAATCAATTAGCTATAGGAAATTCGAGTTNACCCATTTGAGATAACAGGTGAAAGGGACAGTTTGAATACCAGTTGTGATTTGAGTGAGTGCACTCATGAAATCAAACACAATGGATGTGCCCATGAGGAATGCACAACCTAGGAAAGAGGAATTCAAATTCATTTGTAGGTTTTCCATTAACAAGGATTGTGCAAAGGGGGCACGCTGTCTGGAGGCAGTAAATTGGCACATGCATTTGCCAATTTTTGTATGATAGTGTGAGGCAATTGTATTGTACTAAGAGCTCTTGGATTAGAGTTTTGTATGATATTGTTTCATGATACATGATATAAAAATAATATATGATAGTGGGGTTTTTAGCTTTATGTTTTCTCGACAAAAACATATGTGTTATGTGTATTTGATCTTTCTTCTTGATATTGCAATTCACGATCGTGTTTTAAATTCTGAAAGAATATTTGTAGAAGCGATTATGTATTTAACAGTGGCATATAATTGTTATATCAAGAGAATCCATGCAATACATAATTTGTATTGAAATTTCTACATGGTATCAGAGTGCAGAAAATTGCAAAAGTTGAGTTTGTGATTGGATAGAATTCGAATTTGCACAAAGACTTTCTTGGTGCTACAACTGATTCAAGATCAAAATGGATTTCAATGGCTTGAGGTTAGAGTATGCACTCGAGGGAAAATCAAACTATATTTCTTGGAAGGACAGGATGGAGGAAGTACTCGAAGACAATGGCTTGAAGGAATTCATTGACAAAGATGTTCCTAATCCAGATGTTGCAGACGCTGCAAATCTTGATGCATGGAAAAGATGAGGAGGATCATGTTGGAGGGAGTACGAGACCACATTGTATTAAACCTCCATGGGAAAGAAACACCATATGAAATGTGGAAGACTTTGACATATCTATTACAAAACAACAGCGACCATAGGAAATTAGCGCTCAAAGATAAACTTAGGAAGATCAAGATGGAGAAGGATAACTCCATTCCAAAATATCTCACGAAGTTTTTCCAATGTCGGGATGAGATGAAGAGTGTGGGAATAATAGTTGTTGATGATGATTTGGTGAGATTGGCTCTCCTAGTACTTCCCAAGAATTGGCACAGTTATCAAGACTCTATCAATGGAAGCAAAAAATTGCTAGATTGGGAACGACTATGGTCGGATTTAGCGCGGGAGGATTTCAGGCGGAACACCAGAGATGGATCTTCATCAAAACATGATGATGAAGAGAATTGTGCTTTGGCTCCCAAGGAAAGGAAAGGGAAGGGGAAGAAATTCCATTCAAAATCTGAGTCTAAAGGCAAGAATTTGGATTTGTCCAAAGTGAAGTGTTTTCACTATCACGAACATGGGCATCTCATTACTAACAGTCTGCAGAAGAAGATGAATAAGAAGGTTATTGGAGCTGCAGTTGGTGAGGGCCTTGCCTCAAAATTTGAACTTGACTTATCTTTGATCACATGCATGGAGTCAAGTGCATTGGGATCGGTGTGGTATTTGGATAAGGGAGCTTCCTTCCACATGACAGGAGATAAGGATCTTTTTAGTGACTTGGAGGAGAAATATATCAAAATTCATATTGATATGGGCGATGATGGACGATATATTGTGACTGGAATTGGTACCATTACCTTTCAGAGGGATTTAGGTAAACCATTTCAATTGAAAGATGTTATGCATGTTCCAGGTCTAAAGAAAAATATGCTCTCAGTCGCAATGTTGGAGGATAGAGGCTATGATGTTGCTTTCAGTGATGTAAAATATTTCCTGCGACATAAAAAAATGGGTCAAGTCAAGAAGATAGGGATTCGAGTTAATAATGTCTACAAGCTGGAGGTAGATGGTTGTGTTTCCATGATGGTAAAGGTAGAAAAAGTGGTGAGCCGGGATGAGGGAAAATTATGGCACAGGCGATTGGGCCATCTTCATCATGGAGCCTTGAAAATCATGTAGCAAATATCTACTGGACTTCCAATGGGAGCACTTGCTCATATAGATCAGTGCAAGGGTTTCACCATGGGGAAGTATGTAAAGTACACCTTTCATGAAAAGGAGAACCGTGTTTTGGTGATCCTGGAGAGAGTTCACACAGACATGTGTGGACCATTCTCGGTTGCTTCAACAACAAAACATAAGTATTATGTTGTTTTTGTTCATGAATTTTCTYGTAAATGATGGATCTTCTTCATGTATAATAAGGATCAAACATTCTCAAATTTCTGTGAGTTTAAAGAATTTGTGGAGAAAGAKTCGAGGAAGCAAGTGAAGGCTCTAAGGAGTGATAATGGTGGATAATACATCTCTAATKAATTCAAAGACTTATACAACAAAGAAGGAATTTGAGGAGAACTCATAGTGCCTCATAACCCACAACAAAATGGGTTCGCAGAGAGGAAGAACATAATGATCATGGGTGAAGAACGAGCGATGTTGCATGATCACGRCCTACCAATGCATTTGTGGGYGGAAGCATGGAACACTACATTTTATCTGCAAAACCATTATCCTCATAGAGTACTTGGCATGAGTACACCTGAAGAAGCTTTCACTGGTAAGAAACCTAATGTTTCTCATTTTAAGATTTGTGGCTCATCTGTTTATGTGCATGTGACCAAGGATGCCAGGAAGAATCTAGAACTGACTGCTGAAGTTGGGATATTTGTGGGGTACACAAAAACACCCCATAATTATCATGTGTATTTTCCTAATAGTAACATGATTGTTATGTGACGGGATATAAAATTCGATGAGGGGAAATCCATGCAGTTGTCGCTTGAGAGGGAGATAGAATTGCATGCAGAGGAGGAACTGTTGGTTCCCAAAGATGAGTCTCAAGATGTGGATCAGCCACATGAGGAGGTTCATGGAGTGGAGGAATCCACTCATGTAGATCCATCCATGAAAAATGGAAGAAAGTGCACCACGGAAGGTGATAGATTGAGACTAGATGCTACACAGAATGTAGGAGCCCCTACTTCACAGCACAGAAAGAGACAATCCCCTGATCGATTTACTAGATACATGGCTCTCATGATAAAATGTATTGTGACTGAACCATATTCATTTCAATAAGCAGTGCAGGATCCCACTTGGGTTGATGCTATGGTGGAGGAGTATGAATCCATTTTCAAAAATAGTGCATGGGAAATTGTCCAAAGACCAGTCGAAAAATCAGTGGTAGGTTCGAGATGGATCTACAAGGTAAATCAAGCTTCTAATGGGAGTGTGGAGAGATACAAGGCTAGGTTTGTGGCACAAGGCTTCTCACATATTGAGGAGATAGATTATGATGATACCTTTGCACATGTCGCAAGGTACTCTTCCAGAAGATCCATCCTTGCACTATCAGTGTAGATGGGCTAGCACATTCATTAGATGTATGTAAAAAATGTGTTTCTCAATGGGATCATTGAGGAAGAAGTGTACATTGAGCATCCAGAAGGTTTTGAGACCTTTGACAGGGATTCACATGTGTGTAGACTCAAGAGAGCGTTGTATGGGATGAAGCAAGCACCCCATGCTTGGTACACTTGGATAGACAACTATTTCACCAGATTCGTCTTCACCAAAAGTGAAGCGGATGCAAACCTATAACAAATTGTGGTGGAGGATAAGATTTTAATCATTGTTCTTTATGTTGATGTTTTAATATTGACTGGTGATGAGAAGTTGATACATTGATGCAAGGAGAACCTTGTAAAGGAGTTTGAGATGAAGGATATGGGACTCCTTCATTATTTCCTTTGATTGGAAATATGGTGGCAAGATGGTGAAATTTTTGTATCTCAAGGAAAGTATGCAAGGGAGATGCTAAGTAAGTTTCACATGGAGGCCTACAAACCCATGAATACTCCTCTTCTAGGAAACTGGAGGAAAGAGGATGCTACTTTTGGAGAGGTAGTGGATGCTACTTTCTATCGATAGTTAGTGGGTTCTCTAATGTATCTAGTGAACACGAGACCAAAAATTTGATATGTGGTTAACCGACTGAGTCAAGTGATGGTTAATCCTACCAAGATCTTTTGGAAGGTTCGAAATCATGTCCTGAGATACCTGAGGGGAACATCTGAGTATGGATTATGGTATAGATAGACGGATGAGGTGAAGTTGCATCGCTTCACATATCCAGAGTGGGTGGGCAGCCCAACGGACATAAAGAGTACATCTGGGGGGATCTTTAGTATCAAATATACAGTGTTTTATTGGTACAATAGGAAGCAAATATCCCTGGCGCTCAGTTTAGAATAAGCGGAATACATGGCATCAAGTCAAGCTGCATGTGAGGCTATCTGGATGAGAAAGATCTTGGTTGGTTTGTTTGGTTCTCATTTAGATTCGACAGTGATTCATTGTGATAATAAGAGTTTCATTAAACTCTTGATTAACTTGTGTTTCATGTTAGATCTAAGCATATAGATATCTGGTATCATCATCTCAGAGATTGTGTGCAATGGAAGATCATGTTGCTTCAGTACATTCCCACGAAATATCAGGATGAAAACATTCTGATGAAGGCGCTTACCAAGAGAAAATTTGAATACCATAGGGACAGGATTGGGGTGAAGGATAATCCCTTTCTTGTTGAGAGGGATTGTTGAAAAGTAAACACGAAATGTGTGTCTAATTTATTTTTCCCTTAAATAAATTGGACAATAAATATTAATCTATTATCTCATAATTACTTGAAAATAGTTAACTAAAATGGAAAATCAATTAGCTATAGGAAATTTGAGTTCAAATGTTGATTGGTGGGACATCCAAGTCGAATTAGTTGTAAGAGAGTGATTCAAAGTTGTAACAGAGTTATATGTGTAGTTATGTGAGTTGTGAAGTAGTTTAACTCAATTAAGTGAGTTAAGCTCAGTTGTACTAGTTGTAACTGAACTTACACTAGTGAGAGATCAATGAATTAATTATTAATTAATTCACAATCAGTGATCTCACATGCAACTAAATATTTACCACTGTTAACTACATGCATGTCAGATCCAGTGGAGACCCAGTTGAGATAACAGGTGAAAGGGATAGTTTGACTATAAGTTGTGATTTGAGTCAGTGAACTCATGCAATCACACACAGAGTGGATGTTCCCATGAGGAATGTGCATCCTAGGAAAGAGGAATTCAAATTCATTTGCAGGTTTTCCATTAGCAAGGATTGCGTAGAGGAGGTAGGTTGTCTGGAGGCAGTAAATTGGCACATGCATTTGCCAATTTTTGTATGGAAATGTGAGACAATTGTGTATTGTACTGAGATATATTGGATTAGAGTTTTGTATGATATTGTTTCATGATCCATGATATAAACATAATATATGATAGTGGGGTTTTTAGCTTTATGCTTTCCCGGTAAAAACATCTGTGTTATGTGTGATTGCTCTTTCTTCTTGCTATTGCAATTGGGGATCGTGTTTTAAATTCAGCAAGAATATTTGTAGAAGTGATTATGTATTTAACAATGGCATATAATTGTTAGATCAGGAGAATCCATGCAATACATAATTTGTATTGAAATTTCTACAATATCCCCTTACTTCCTTGTCTATAGGAAAGAAGTTATATTACCTTCAAATGTTTACCTTCCTTCCTTACAACATATCTAATAGTATTGTGGGAGAGAATGTATTGTCATCCAATCATGCATCGATACTTTCCTGAATCTAGAAGAGAATCACAAGAAGGAAAAAACTAAGTTTGAATCCCACCAATAGGCCATTAAGTGTTGGTTTGATAAGAATTCTACTAATGAGAAATACTTTGAAGTTGGTGATTAATCCTCAAATGGGAAAATCCACATGAGGATAAAGGAAAACATTCAAAATTCCAATGGTTTTGGCTTGGACCTTTCATTATCAAAGAGAAAATTGGCCAAGGAACTTATTGGTTACAAAATATTGAAGGCGAATTTGACCTCCTTGTTAATGGCCAAATAATGAAACACTACATCAACTAGCCTCCATGGAAGATTCCTCATTGTATATAGCTTTGATTTGTTTCCCAGTTTTACTTTGATTTCTATTTTTTTAAGATTCAATGTTTTTTGGTTTGTTTAGTTTTCAATCTTTTATTTTCTCGCCCAAAAACTATCACTCTAAATTTCTCTAATTCTTGATAGTTTGGTCATATACATGCGTTTAAAAGCTTAACACAATTGGTGTCAATAGACTAATAACTCAATGAATTGGCCCTCAGACACAACCTCCCCAATTGTGTAGCCTTTTTATGCATCACTTTAAGTCATAATTAGTGGAGGAGCATAGCTCATCAATATATGAGTATTTTTCATTTAAATGCAACAAAGTGATGAACCAAGGTCTTGGATTAAGAGCATATTTGTGTATTTTTTATAATAATAATAAATAGTTTGGGAAGAAACACTTTTAGTACCCTAGATAATGTTACTCAGGGAGTTCTCTCATCTATAGTCAAGTTGGAAATTATCACCATCACATGTGTCATCCCTAGTTCCTTTAAAGGAGAACTAGAATCCCCTCATCCACCTATCTCTATACATTAGAGAATTAAATTTAAAAAGGTAAAGCCTTGGGGAAAAAAATTCAATAGCACATGGGACATGAAATTATCTTTGTTAGTGTTATGGATGCTCACGGGTAGTGGAACAAGGCTTGTGACACCGAGGTAACTCTATCGGGGCTATGGATGCTCACTAGAAATAGAGCAACACCAGGGAAATTCATAACAACTTGTACTTTCATCATTATTGATGTCTCTATGCTATGTAGTACTCCTCATTCCTCCCCACGGTCATTTCCATATGAATAAGTATGTGTTGATGATCAATCGTTTTGAAGGAAATGTCCTAGCTTCCCCTTCATATCATAGAAACTTTGTCTCATCAAAACACACATTTTAAAAGAGCTATGGGACCTACTCTTTCTCTCTTGGGTCATGCATTACAACACTTCCATTCCTCAATGATATTTTTTTTATTCCACTTTATAAATATTCGTGGCTTCGCCCAGTGTGTCACCATTTATTGTGTTAGGGACAACAACCCTCCATTTTCTTATAATTTACTCGCAACTCTTCCTCAAGAAAATTAAGCCCCTCTATATTTCCCAGTTTAGGAATCTCTTCAACTTGTATATCTATAATGTGTCTTCCTCCCACTCTAAACATGTTCTTCAAGCTTCATACTTTGTCTAATCCTGGATATTTTAACTTTGAGCACTGAAGAAAAATTTAAGTGAATTATTTATTTTTTAGATAAGTTATCATGAACTCCTATGAGGTGTATCATAGGAGTTCCCTTCAAAAGTTATGATAACCATAAACAAAATTTGTTAGATTCACTCCAAAGAATTTATTCCACATGACTTGATACGAACTCTTCTAATGAATCATAGGAGTTCATATTAACTCCTCTGATGTATCATAGGATTTGTCTTCTTCTTTGTCGATGAGCTTCAACACTCTTCATACCAACTCCTTCAATGCGCATTGGGAACTTTCCCATGAAGTCATTCGATTCATATTGGACGACTTCACACTAACTACATTGATGTTCCCCAATGTCATTTCACACGTTTAATGCACCTGAACACTATAAAATAAATTCCCCCTCCCTCGTAACTCCACCTTTGTTCACCGAGAGACAAAAAGTGAGGATCAAATCATTTTTCCCATTGAGTTGTCGAACGAACAAGGGTATCAAACCCAACCATCCACTACTCTCCACATGTCATCAAATGGTCGGGTAATCCCTAATATGGACTTGCCTTTCATTGGTGGATCATTCTTAGGGTTATTATTTTTGTGGTCACGTTTTAGCTTGGTATCTCCCATTTTGGACCCATCTCCCCAAACACTTCACATAGGTGGTCCTCTACTTGTCCCACAACCTTGTCCATTATACCGGGCCATAAGAAAATTAAAATCCTACTAGTCCTCAAATAAATTCATCAAATAACAACAAGGATATTGTAATACTATCTTAAAATATTTATTGGCCATGGAACTATCACAACCGTGACCCAGTAATCTGTAAATCCTTTTTTATTGAAGGCACCATCGACAACATATTTGATTTCCCCATCACAAAGATAGGGACAATCAATTGAAAACCCAACCAAATGATAGTATTAAGGATTGATTTTCGAAGAATAAGATACCTAATCCCTTGCAGGATTAACCATTTTTAAGAGTTAGTCGATTTCGAGGAATTTCTTGGTAAACCGACAACCCTCACACGAAATCAAAGGAGTATTCAGAATTGTTAACACTAACTCCTTTGGTTTAACTAGAGGAGTTGACACATACATCATCGATATCCTCTGATGCACTTAAGGGCCCATCAATAACCATCGTATTAACTCACATGACGTTCATCGGAGTACTTCTCACCAACTCTTCTGATATATACACTACACTATCGGGGAAATTAATACCAACCCCTTCATAACCATTGGAATAGTTGGTAAGAACTGCTCCAATTTCAAACATTTAAACCTTTTGGAGGTAATATTTGACCTAAATTTTAAATAAAGTTAGACACCATGTCTACTACCATTATATCATCAATTCCTCAGGTATGTTTTATAAGACACTTTGGAAACTTTTTCCATATGTATATTTATTATTTATGATTTTGTCCTCACTCCATCTCCATATTTACTTTGTAGGTTCATACATGTCTCTAGGGAATAAAACAACCAACAAAACACATGCCACCAATGCCTCTAGAAGCGACCGACATATTAAAGATGAACCACACATTATCGCAGCCATATACAATGACACTTATGGATTCTAGGATAAGGGAAAAGAGGTTCTCATATGGGGGTATGTATACAAAAAGTTTAAAAGGAAAAAAAATTCTATTGATACTAAGGATGAAGACAAAATATTTTTTTTTAGGAAGATTATAAGGTCAGGTATATTCAGAGTAGTATCCCATGCAATTTTGTTCCCTTGTGATGAAAATATCGATTGGATACTGAAACATGTGGATTAGGAAAATAGGTATGTCTGCAATTAATAAAATCAACCCATAGCATCATTCCATCCTTCGGATAATAAAAAATGTTATAAGCTAGAAAAATGGATCGAGAATATAGGAAGTGAGCTTCTTGGAGGGTTCGAGCATACTTCCAAGGATCTATGTCACACTTGGTACAAAAAACACAAAGTGTTAAAACTTAGACCCACTGGTGGGTATCCCACATCCACTCTCAGGAGGCCTTATCAATACATGGTGACCATGTTATGTAGACTTTACAGAGAGAAAGATGCCTCAAATTTTTTCCTACCAAACATGCCATTAATTTACTATTGCACAGAGAAAGGATCGTCTTTCAATTGGGATGAAATTTTATCAAGAGACTTGATAGAGGTCATTACTGTAGTTGTAAAATCCCATCCTGGGACCTTCCCTATTTTCCATATCTCTTCATACCTCATGGAAATAATTTGTGTATCCCACTAGTACCCAAATATGTGTTGGGAATGATATCCAACTAACCTAACCATTCATATATACTTCCAAGTTGATCTAGGAGCACAAGTACAAGAATGAACACAAAAAAATTTGTGAGCACTTCCTAGCTCTGTTTTATGAATTCATCTTCTTCACACCCGCTCCATGTATTACTAATAAATCTATCATTTTCATCAAAGTAATTGGAAATTGGTACCCGATGGAACATGCCACCTATATTAGGGTGTATAGAGTTGTGAATGTCCCTCATTTACTACCTCAATTTGTACCGGAAAAATTAGTGCTTCAAGAGGTGTTATATCAAACAGTAATCCACAGAGTTGGAGGATTACTCTACAAAGATAAGAAGAAGATATGAAAACCACTCCCATGATATATTGACACTTATTCTTTTTTAAACACTAAACAATCCAAAGAGGAAGTGTAACATACCCAACCACCCATAGGTCGGGATACGCTACCTTCAAGCCCACCCTTGGACTTCTTTCTCTTACCAATACCTTTTTAAAATTTAAGGATGCATAAAAGAAAAGACTTTAATGACATGCATAACAATAGTCAGCAAGCATGCATAGTCTAAAGATTCAATTAAACAATAATTAAATATACAATGGAAATACATTCATATACATGTAAATGTTACCCATAACATAGATCACTTATCTTTATGAAAGATTACACCAACTGGCTGCAGACCAAGGACATTCCACCCAACCGTAGACACTACTTTTCCAAATCTCAATAGCAGTGTCACCCCCAAGACAGGGCTATGAATCCACAAAGACATTTCTAGAGTGTTACTTGGCTTCTCAAACCAGTCAGCACCCAAGCTCTCATAGGATTTCTAGCTCTCACAACAATATAAGTACCCATCTCTCTTCTACCCAACTTTCACGACCTGAGAGAATGGACCTCCACCCTTCTCTTCCACATAGTCCCTAAGGCATTCCTTCTCCTTATTCAGGCTCTAGTGCAACTAGTCCAAAATCTCAATACTAGAACTCTCGGGACTCACAGGTGTGAGAAACACTGGAAACAGGCCAACGCATCTTATACATGCAGGCCTCAAGTCACGACTGGATCACACCAGCGACCACTACATCCCACCATATCATGTCTAATTATTCAGCAGTTTGGTTCCCTTTCCCAAGCCAAGATGTGGATGAGGATGGATCAATGAATGGGTAAGTGGTTGCATGAAAGTGTGTGAGGGAAATGAATGAACATATAGGAAATCACTGAATGAGACATCAGTCGAACCCCCCCATAATACCCAAGGTAGGATTAAGTAACTTTGTAGGGAAATAAAGAACCTCTTGGACTTCCCCAAGAAGCTCACATAATTGATCCCTTCCCTTAGAAAAAAAGGGGTAATTAAAAAAAGGAATAAACACTTATCCCCTTAAGCCAACTCTCTTGTGGAATCATAGCTCCCTATAACTCTAGTCCTTGTATGTCTAGCAACCAACCATGTATTTGTTATTAATAATGATAAAAACATTACATGTCTTGGGCACATAGGCCTTTTAATAATTGTTTAGGCACCCAGGCCTCTCAACATTGTAACAATACATTATTTAAAATGGGGGTTCAAAACTTGTGGTGTTACATCCCCTCCCCCTTATTTTGGCGTTGTCCTCAGTGCATTTACAAAATAGAGATTCAAATCTCAAATTTATTGAAAAAGATGCAGGTACTCTACCCGCATGACATCTTCATGCTCCTTGGTAGCATGTTCAGGACCGTAGTGTAACATACCTAGCCACCCATAGGCCAGGTACGCTACTTGCAAGCCCTCCCTCAGGCTTCTTTCTCTTCCTGATACCTTCTTTAGTTATTAAGGATAGATAAGAGAATAGATGTAATCACATGCAGTGAAATATCCAGCAAGCATGTGTAATCTAGAGATTATGTTAAATGATAATTAAATATACACAGCGGAAATAAATTCATGCACATGTAGATGATAATTAAATTACACAATGGAAATACATTCATACACATATAGTAATATCACAACAGAGATCACTTATCTTTAATAAAGGTGACACTGACTGGATGCATACCAAGGACGTTCCACCCAACCGTAGACACCGCTGATCCAAATATCAACAGCAGTGTCACCCCTGATCGAGGGCTATGAAACCACAAGGATGGCTCTAGAGTGTAATTGGGTTCCCAAGCTGGTCAACGCTTAGGCTCTCACAGTTTCCCGACACCGACAACAATCCAAGTACCTAGCTCTTTTCTACCCAGCATGTGACACCCAAGAGTATGGACCTCCACCCTTCTCTGCCATGCAGTTCTTCAGGCAGTCCTTCTCCTTCTTTCCAGGGCTTCCAGCACAACTGGTCCATAATATCAATGCTATAACTCTCAGGACTCACAGTTGTGAGAAAAATAGGGCACATGCCAATGCATTTCAGACATGCAGGCCCCAGGTCATGGCTGGATTGCACCAATGACCACAACAACCAACTATCTCGTGTCTAGTCCTTCAGCAGCTATGTTTCCTTTCACTTTTCCAACCAAGACACAGGTTAGGATGGGTCGATGAATGGTTCAGGGAGTGCATGAGAGTGTTTGAGGAAGGAACGAGTGAGTGAATGGGAAAACAGTGCACAAGTCATCAGTCGAACCCCCCCATCAGACCAGAGGTGGGTTTAAGTAACCTCATGGGGAAACCAAGAACCTCATGGCCTTCCCCAAGAAGTTCACATAACCTATCCCCTCCCTTATAATAAAAGGGTAATAAGAAAATAGGAATAACACTTAGTCCCTCAAGCTCCCTCTCTTGTGGAATCATATCCCCTTATAACTCTAGTCCTTGTCTGTCTAGTAGCCAACGATGTGTTTATTATTATTAATGATCAAAACATTACATTTCTTGGGCATATTGTCCCTTTAATAATTGTTTGGTCACTCAGGCCTCTCAGCATTGTAGCAATACATTTATTTAAAAATGGGGGTGTTACATCCCCTCCCTCTTATTTTGGCACTGTCCTCGGTGCATATACAAACAGAGATCAAAATCTCAAATTTATTCAAAAAGCTGCGGGTAATCTGTCTGCATGGAATCTTCATTCTCCCAGGTATCATCTTCAGGAATGTAGCAGGTCCACTAAACTTTTATCAGTTCTATAACTCGATTCCAGAGCATTTTGACTTTTTTGTCCAATACCCGCACTGGCTGAACCTAAAAGTCTCCCTTTGTCTCTACCTGAATCAGATGGAAATCAATAACATGGTTAGGATAATGTACATATTTCTTTAGTAAAGATACTTGAAATACATTATGCACATTCATGGAAGTAGGCAATGCAAGCATGTATGCAACTGGCCCTATTCTGTCCAATATTTCAAATGGACCACAGAATCTGGCTGTCAGCTTTGTACAACTACCTAATTTCAAGGAGATTTTCTTGGGATTCACTTTCAAAAGTGCATGCTCCCCTACTTTAAATTATCTCACTATCTTGTTCTTGTCTTCTTAAAATTTATGTCTATCCTGAGTTGCCTTTAATTTTTTCTTAATCTTGACCACCTATTCTTCCATGTCCTTTAGAAACTCTGGACCAAGTACCACTCTATCTACTGGGTTGTCCTAACTCACTAGAGTATTGCATTTCCTACCATACAAGGCTTCAAATGGGATCATTATCAATGAATATTGATACCCATTGTTATATGAAAACTCAACCAAGTGTAATTAATCTTCCCACTTAGATGGCTTATCCATCACATACATTCTTAGCATGTCTTCAATTATTCGATTGACCCTCTATGTTTTCCCATTTGTCTGGGGATGATATGTTGTGCTAAAGTTTAGATTTGTGCCAAATCCTTTAAACAATACCCTCCAAAAATTGGAGGTAAACATTGTATCTCTATCCGAGACGATTGTCCTAGGTATCCCATGCAACCTAACAATTTCCTTCATGAAAATCTCTGCAATATTAGCTGTTGTATGTGTTGTCTTCACAGGCACAACATGATCATTCTTTGTTAATTTTTCAACCACCGCCATGATTGAATCGTGTTGCTTATTCATTCTGGGTAATCCTATGATGAAATACATGGTGATCACTTCCCATTTATTCTCTAGAATTGGTAATGGATGCAACAAACTTGTTGGGTGCCTATGCTCAGCCTTTACCTTATGGAATTCCATACATCAAGCGATGTCATCAACAACATCCTTCTTCACTCCTAGCCAAAAGAACTGGCTTCTTACTATTGTAATTGTTTTTTGGTAACCGGGATGTCCAACATAAGGAACATCATGCATTTCCTTCAGTACCAAATTCCTCAGTTCTCCAGAACTAGGAACATATATTCGATTTTTATGGATGAGTAATCCATCTTCCTTTATCTCGTACTCCTTTACTTTTTGTTGTACATTTCCTTGTTGTAAGTTTTCCTTTACCTATAGGTAATGTTGATATGTAACAAGACCATCTAAAATTATTCTCTTCAAGTCTCACTGATGCATACTGACAGCAGTAGCATGCATGAGATGCACTCTTCTACTAAGTGCATTGGCAAGTTTATTCTCCTTTCCCTTGATATGCTTCATATCGAAGTCATATTCACTTAAAAATTCCATCCATCTTGTTTTCCTAGCATTCAAGGTTGGTCGTTCAAAAAGATACTTCAGACCAATGTCATTTGTCTTTAATTCAAATTTCTTCCCCATCAGATAATGCCTCGACATTTTCAAGGCATGAACAATGGTAGCAAGTTCCAAGTCCTGCGTGGAATAGTTCCTCTCATGTTCCTTAAGTTTTTTGGACTCATATCCAATGACATGTCCATTTTGCGTGAGGAATCCCCCAAGTCCTTCCTTACAAGTGTCTATACACACCACCAAACTTTCATTTGGGTCAACAATATTTAATATAGGTGCACTAGTAGGTAATTCCTTCAACAGATTAAAATTATTTTTACAGTTGAGTGTCCATTCAAATTTAGCCCCCTTCATTTGCAAAGAAATGATGGGATGAGAAATCTTAGAGAACCCTACTATGAACCTTATGTAGTAGCCGTATAATCGCATAAAATATCTAACGTCTAACACATTTCTCGGTGTTGGCCATCCTCTAATGGCTTCAATCTTCTCTGGATCTACTGCTATGCCCTACTCTGAAATAATGTGTCCCAAGTAATGGATCTACTTTCGATAAAAATAACACTTACTCAACTTGGTATACAATTGATGTTTTCTCAGTACCTGCAACACCAATCTCAAGTGATGTTCATGCTTCTCTTCAGACTTAGAATAGATAAGCATGTCATCCAGGAATACTATGACAAACTTGTCCAGATAATTTTTTAATGTGCCATTCATTAAGCACATGAATACAGCTGGTGCATTGGCCAGTCCAAAAGGCACCACTACAAATTCATAATGTCCATACCTGGTCCTAAAGGTTGTCGTATCAATGTCTTCTTCCTTGATTCTTACCTGATGGTATCCTACAGTCATGTCAAATTTTGAAAATATCTTTTCTCTGCATAGCTTATCAAAGAGGTCATCAATTCGGGGTAAATGATACTTTTTATTTATAGTGTACTTGTTCAACTTTCAGAATTCAATACACAACCTCAAGGTTCCATCCTTCATTTTGACAAAAAGTATTGGTGTTTCCCAAGGTGAAACACTTAGACGTATGTACCCTTTCTTAAACAATTCTTCAAACTTCATTTGTAATTCTTTTATCTTTGGTGTGCTCATTATGTAAGGTGTTTTTGACACTGGGGCAGCTCCTGGCACTGAATCAATTGAGAAATATATCTCCCTTCTTGGTGGCATTCTGGGTATTTCTTTGAATACATCTTCAAATTCCTGTAGCACCGAGAAATTTCTAGGTCTTGGCCCATTTGTATCAACTGGATCCTCCACATGAGCTGCATACAGTTGACATCCTTTTCTAAAACATATTTTCAGTTGTAAGGCCAAAATATCCCTTATAGAGATGGGTCTTGGAACTCCTCTCACAGTGCTTTGTTTTCCGTTTCCATCAAGACATGTAAATGTCTTGTTATGACAATCTAGGACATCATGATGCTTGTCCAACCAATCCATTCCAATCAGAAAAGCATAAGACCCCAATGGTATGATGTTTAGATCAATACTAGTATTCACGCCATTAAGACTTATGGAACAATCTCTTACCATATCATGGATTCTTCTTTTGGTTCCAGTGGCTAACTGAACCAAACTTGTTTTTCCAAGTTTACTTTTCTCCGAATGTAATCTATCCACTATCTTAGGATCAATGCAACAATAGATTTCTTCTGAATCAATCAAAATAGTAACATGATGATTTATGATCTTACCTTCCACCTTGATCATATTGGACTGGTACTCTGTTTGTCGATCATTTAAAGCTGCATAGATTTTCCCCATATCTCTGACTATTGTAGCCTCTTGGATGTTGTGCACAGTCTTCACTCTGTCCTTTCTGTGTGGGAAATCCTTGTACAAGTGATCTTCCTTGCATCCCCAACATTGGATCGGTGGTCTTCTCCTTTTTCCCAAGGAGTCTTCCTTCTTGAAATTCTCCTTAGCATACTAATCTTGATGATTTCTCTTAGACTCATTCCTATTGAAGGGAGATTTGAATCCTTTCCTCCTCTGACCGAACTTCACATTCTTCTTGTCCTTCCAATATTTTTGCAAGGATTCTCTTTCCTGGCCTTTATCGTACATGTATTTATCCTTCTTGATGGCCTCAATCAAGGTCTTGGGTTCATCATACTTGATGTTTTCCTTATAGAAGGCTGGAAATCCACTTATAAATATTTGTATTTTCACTTTCACATCACCAATGAACTTGACATAATTTAACAATCCCAATAACTTCTTCTCATATTATTCCATGGTCATGCGTCCCAACTTGAGTTTAAAGAAATTGTGCATTTTCTTGTCATAGAAATTCTCTGAGAGGTACTCCTTCTTGAAGTACTTATTGAATTTTTTCCAAGTGATCCTACTTTCATCAACATGTTCCACTTTCTTCAATTGGTCCCACCACACTGTAGCTTTCCTATGTAAATGGTAGGTGGAAATCCTGGTTTCCAGGTTTGATGAATATTTATGAAACTAAAAATATATCTGGAGCCCAAGAAACCATGCTTCGACATCATCTTCCCTTTCTCTTTCACCATCGAAGGAAGGTGGCTTGAGCTTCCTCAGATCCCCTTGAAAACACTCTACCTCTTGTTTCATTCTCTGGTGTCTAATAGGAGACAATTCTAGACCACTTACAGGATCATCCAATGCATAAAACATTCTTCTTGAGTAAGGAGGTGAGTGGTGTCCATGAGCTCTACTGGCACTTCCGGAATAGCCATCTCTCACACAATCATATCTTCTTTCATGACACCTACCTTCTTCCTCTTGTCTTGAGTTTGATCCCTTCTTCATTTTCCTCTGCAACTTATTTAAGCTCTGCAAAACTTGAGCATTTATATAGATTTTATCTCTCGTTAGTCTCTCATTGTCTTCTTTGTATCTTTGCACATACATCTTCATGCTTCTTACCATTTCTATTAACATTTCATGCTCTTCTTTTCTCTTGCGTCCATTGGACTCTGTATCTGCATTACTGGTCCTTGTATTCTAGCCTTCGACCTCCTTTTCATGAATTGAGGCTCCCTCGCCTTCTTCCATTTCCTCAATACGCATCCTGAGTTGATGTGCTTAAGCCTCTTAATTCTACAAAATGTGCAAGCGACCATTTTGTTATAATTATGCGTATGATAGACAAAAAAAATTCCAAACCATGCTACATATCTCTTTCTTGGTTTTGTTCATGGATATTATATCCCCTTTCTCCAAGAATAATAGTTTTTCATTGTCCTTGGCCGACACAAAGTTTCACCCTGTGCAGGCGCTTCATCCAAACCACCTCCCCAGGTGATATCGACTAGAAACCGTGGCTAAATCATCCCTTAGCACTTTTATGTCTCGTAGACAACCAAATATTTCCTTAGCCATCCTTTTGTTAGCTCTCAATCTACATATGACCATGGAAACAACCCTGCGCTTAGCTAAAAAGTGCTTGTCCAGAGCTTCGAGACTTTGGGACTTTCAACCAAGACCATATCAACGATCCTCATCCTCTCTCACGATCAAAAATCAAGATCCACTTCGGGACTCCACGCTTCGGGAGTCTCAACTTTTCTCGCTTGCCTCCTCCTGGAATGCCTTTACCCAGAGTTCTTGATCTTTCTATAGGTGTACTCCCATAGATAAGCAACTGTGAATCATTTTGGTGCTTCGACATTTGGAAGTTTCAGACTTCCTTCCTACACTTTCTCCCGGAGTGCTTTTACCCACAGTCGACGATCCTTCGACACGTGTCCTCTGGAATCGATAAATGATATATACTTTAGCCTTCGAGACTTTTGGAGTTTTCGACCCAATGAAACTTGTCACATTATTCCCTTCTGGAGTGCCCGATCTTTCGGACTACATGATCTGTCGCCACGTGGAGAAACGCTAGAAGCGAACACGTGGCCCAATTAGGTGGGTGACACATGTCACATTATAATCAACTTTTCAATGTTCCAAATGACCAAATATTACTGACACGTGGCACACATCCCATGTGTACACATCATCCTAGGTGACTTCATAGTGCCTCATCACTTTGGCTCTTCGGTCTTTGGGGCTTCGGGAGTTTTTAAACTAGCACACTCCCAATTCTCATGAACTCCAAATTCCCGAAATGGCCAATCTTTTTCCACATGTCCTCCTAGATTGTATGACCAAGATTCACTTCGGGTCTTCACCCAGAGTCCACGGATCTGTTCCATGTGTCCTCCTCAATCTGAAGACTATGATTTAATCAGGGCTCTGGACTTCAGAGACCACAAACTTCAACCTTTTTCCTTGAAAATATTTTTATCCAGAGTTCGCGATCTTCTGACGTGTGGCTCTTGAAAGATCAATGGATGAGATCTTCTTAGGTGATTGGACGGTCGAGATTTAATCTGGTTCTTTGAATCTCTAGGATTCAGGAGTCTCAAATATCAACTGAAACTGTTCGAATAGATTCTTCTGGAGTTACTAATATGTTGACACATAACCTCTTGGTGATCGACGATCAGGATCTACTTTGGACAATAAAAAAATCAAAATTTTACTTTGGGTCTCCAACTCTCTGAGCTTCGAGAGTTTCAAAACTCAACTTCTCCTCGCTCTCTCTTTCTTGGAGTTCTTTCACCTGGAGCACATGATTGGTTGGTGTGTGTCCTCCTATGGATCGATGATCCCCAACTACTTCGGTTATTCAGAGTTTTAATATTCGATCCCTAACCTGTCAC